>JAUTBQ010194130.1:0-10142 GCA_032361185.1 Lepetodrilus ovalis | reverse complement strand
GGGGGGGGGAGAGAGAGAGAGAGAGAGAGAGAGAGAGAGAGAGAGAGAGAGAGAGAGATTAAATAAATTATGGAAGAATTTAATATACCAAGATCTCCTAAGGAATAAGAACTTATAGAGGTACTGTCTTAGACCATTACACAAAAAAACCCAAATCCTTAAGGTCATTGTGCTGTTCAAGAAAACATCTGACATGTAATCAAGATTGTTCTTTTCCACATTATAGAAAGACACAAATATTGCTGACAATCACAAACAAATTGTTAAATTACTCAATCAGGGACACGTTTTTCAATTCCACATTAACCCTGATGTCAGTTTGAAGAGAGAGAAATGTTCATCTGGGCAGATTATATCAGGGATGGTTTACCCCGTGGTAGGAAATTCACTTCTGTATATTGACAGCCCTAATCAATTTCTGTCTGACGTACGTCAATGTTGTAAATTACTTGAGAATGGAGAAGCTTGCGAGGAGGGAAACCCTCACACCTACTGGATCAGTTACACGACAAGAACACCAAGATGGACAATCCTACTGGATGTTTCTCCCGATGTCAAGCCAGAGGATGTGCTTATCAATGTCAGAGCTGCCAGTCCACCGTCGTAATCACTTCCAGTTCTAGCAGTCGGTAAACAACAAACTGTGAATGTCTTGTCGTACAGGTTTTCCCAATGTTACTCAATTTTAGGTACAATTAGTGTGGGTATAAATAATTAAAGTTCATCGATGTTTCGGTACTGATGAAGGAAATGTATCCTTGTAATTCAATACTTTCCCATGACTGCGTGGTTTTTGAGGAATAAACATTGTACGTGTAGAACCAGTCCTGAAGTCCATAGTCCAGGGCAGTTGTATTCCATGAATCATGTTTCTGATAGTTTCCTAATTTGAGCCTTCTATGGTAATCAATCACTTGCAATAATTACTAGCTATGTTGATGATGGTCAAAGAGGATCCAATAGTACATACATTCCTGGTGGGCAGCAGAGAAGTACTGAAGGTCATCTGGATGGACAAGGTCATATCCAGATGTTGATGACATTTCATGGTCAGCATACCCGAACATCATTTTACCCCTGAAACACATGAACAAATGCAAATGTTATAATATATTACACAAACTGAAAAATAATTGCCATATTGCTAAAAGTCTAGTATATAATTATAGTCATGGCTCGTATGATATTAATCTGGTCCCACGATTATGAAACGTTTTTGGTTATGGTTTCATTCTCAATACTTTTTTTCACAAATCCACAGATCAAATTTGAGCAAGAAATCGTACTCAAAAAGATTCGTAATCTCCTGGCCTGATAATAACACAGTAATGCGAGTCTTCTATAAATGTTGTTCAATAATTGCAACATATATGACCAAGACAACATTATTCCTATATATTGTATACCAGTAAGCATAGCTAAGCAGGTCTTCATCTTCTAAATTCGCTCTTTTAAAAATAAAAGGCATTTTCAACGAGTGTATAGCATACAATCTCTGAGTATAGGGCAGACAAGTTCCAGTTGAAAATATAAAAGTACACGTGAATGTTTCCTCAGATCCCTATGTGAAGCAAAAGACGGCTATTAACTATTTACAGTTGGAAGCATGCCTTGTACGAAGTTTAAGAGAACCATTATCTGTGTGCAGTAGGAATGATGACCTGTGTGTAGGAAAGTATTAGAGAGATGTTACAGTAGGAATGGCATGTATTTAAGCATTTGCATAACAAACAGAACGTGTTTGAAGGGGATATGCCTCTAATACCCTCAGAGACGAAACTAATACAATGTATTACGTTAGTGATCCAGCTCCTGAAACAAGCCTGTGATATATCTATTTCACTTTTGAACAAAATAACAAAGATTTATTTTTACAAAGAATTGAAAACTTTTCTCCTTCTGGCTTTCAGCGTGGACTTTCACCAAAGACTTTTGCACCTTTGTGAAAACTGTGGAGCCAGATAAAACTTAATTAATATTCAACCTGTATCTATCTTGAACATTGAGCACTGCATAAATCTCACTTTGAAATGTACATCAATTAGCAATGAACATGGTTTTTGATCACTGGTTCCTTTGAACATTACGATAATAACTAACCCTGCTTGTCAAGTTTTTGCAAGGACAAAAAAAACACCCGCCTAAAGAAATAAATTTATAGCACCATGTTCATTAACTGAGGCCAACTACCAGATTAGCATAGGCGCAAGAGATTACATTTCAACATAAAGGGCACAGATCCTATAGTCATACCACAGTACAAAGAAAGTATGCACAAAAATACGAGTAGGTCAATTTGCTGATTTGTATCAGAGTCGCGACTTACGATAAATCCTGGAAATAGATTTAAGGTTAGAAATGTACATAAACACAGTAGATGTGTCGTTAAGAAGGCAATGCTGTAAATAAATGTTAAGTCACTCTGGATCGAGTTACGGTCCCTTTTGTGGCAGCTGAAGCCAAGAGTATGTAAGGGTTGTCAATTTCACAGACATTAGACATAAACGACCATCGCAGTCATTATATGAAGGCAAGACCAAGTACTTGACACTGCAATTGACGATGTCATATTACGAAATACAGTACACTCTATACCTTAAAACACTCAAATCTTGTTGTTTGAGTATTCCTTAACCCATAGAAAAAGTCTTGGGAAAAATATTTAACACATAAATTAGGAGAGGTGTTTTATACTTTAAATGACAACTTCTATCGAAAATGTCTGTTTAGACATTATGAAATCTTGAATTTTGAAATAATGATATACCATGTAAAAGATACACAAAGTATAACATATTGGCTACTAGCAACAAATGTATATGGCAGAACTTCTGCAGGATAGAAATTGGAAAACATGATAATTGTATTTTGTGATTGGGGATAGGTTTGAAAGAAAAATCTTCCATTGCAAACTATACAGTTGCATGAGGCATTAATAATTCCATTAAAGTTTAAAATCTGAAATTCTTATAGTGGAATGAAACTGTAAGGAAAATACTTGTTATCTATAGAATGTAAATGCAGCAGTTCATGAAATAAATGCTCTTCACAGTTTGAATAGCTTAATAATAATAATAATAATAATAATAATAATAATAATAATAATAAAAGAAAATAATAATATGAAGAATAAGAATAGCAATATAATTAGAATAGTAAAAATAATAATAACAAAATAACAACAATAGATTAATAAAATTATAATTAAAAAATAATAATAACAATAATGATAATACTAATAGATAACAATAACAATAATAATAATAATAATAATAATAATAATAAAACAATTATAATAAATTAATAAAAGCATGAACAATACTAATAATAATAACAATAATAATATACATTTCTTAATAAATTATATATTGTTCATCATTTGCAAATGACCATATAACACTAATAACCAATCATAAAGAGACATTGTAATAAACTCTACCATGGTAGATTATGTCAATTTCATTTGATGACTGAATGAAAGCAAACAATGTTGGTAACCCGACACCTGAAATCCACATGCAGTCAGAGTAGCAATAAGTGCTATGATTATTCCAGGCTTTAGATCTATATTGAATGGGAGAGCGACATTAGCACTAGATTTACATCCCAGACCCAGCATCAATTACTATTAAGTGATTCTTGATGGGAAAATTAAACTATAAAGCAATGACAATGCAGTGGTTCCATTGCATATGGATTAGTGTTTGTAGCTATAAATTAATGCACCTTTAACTAAGAAACAACATTTGTTAAGGTTTCTTAGTATAAACAAAACCGGAATTTTGGAAATTCAGCTATTCCCTTGGTATTGTTTCTCGAAGCTCTCTTATCTACTACAAGGCCACAAGCACTCCTGTAGTGATCTCTTATACATGGCGCTCGTGCACTAACGTGAGCGCTATGGTCTAGTAATGGATAAGAGAGCTTCGAGAAACAGTACCCCAATGTACTGGAATGAACAGTCATTCTTGAAGGCAGAATATACACAATTATCCACGGGACCATTCAACAGAATGATCTTAGCGCTACAAGATTCGTAACTTCCATAACGTAACATGAAGCTATGACTCTCGCAGCAGAAGCAGACCTCAATCTACATATTTCAATGCCGTAAATAACTTCATTATCTACAATAGATAACTTCATTATCTATTTCCACATTGGTTTCTTCATGCATACGCTAATTTATCGTCGACGTGGTTGGAACGTTTTGGTACCAGGATTACCTCACATTCTTAGAAAGTTTTTGCAGCCAGATATAACACATTAACATTCTGCGTTGATGGCCCTCCCACAATATCTGTCTGAGAGTAAATCGCCAGACAGAAATTCTCAGCATATTAACTCTTAGACAATTATTGTCCACAAGCTGCCAAAGTGTCTTCACAGGGGAGGTAACTCAATCCATTGTACCTACATGACTGGTATATGATCATATCAATACAGAAATTAACATCGTCCACGTCACCCCAGGAGCCAAGTGGTGTTACCCTATACGTACAGATCTGATCTGTTCGCTGATGATGGCCTATACATTTGCTGGCTATATCATTGCTGACAGCGATACACGGCCACACAAAGATTCACGTAAGACGATATCGTTAGGACAGATGAGGGGTTGGTTCATACTCTGACAACTTAGTAGGGTATACAGCTGACTTACGCATTTTTTAAAAATAAAAATTCATATTGTACTACTGTTGTTTCTATAGAGTCTATATGGTCCAATAAATATAAAGTACAGTTGAGGTCAAATAGTTAAATATGATACAAAATGTGCTTGAAAAACAAATAGTGATACCCTATATGAAGCATTAGTTAAATACTCACTAGAAACCAATTCTAGATTTTAAATCATTAATTGCAAAAGTACAAACATTTAAAAAAAAAACACATTACTGTAGGAACTATTTTCAATTGATAACAACATATACTCCGCCAGGCTGGTATAAGATATGAGCCATTTTCAAATGATAACAATCTCTATCACAAAGTCTGGTAGGAATTACAATTTATAAAGTAAGTAATACGGCTTAACAAAGGCTGGCTTGAATGTAGCCACAGTATCATAATAACTATGACAGTATCATTATCTTGTCCTTCAATGAATGTCATTGAAGTTATTATTTTCATAACTCAATGAAAAATAACTGCTGATGTCATATGTCTGTCACTTTGTGATATTCTACCGTCTTGTTCATTATGCTAAAATAGTTCACATTTGAAATATAATAAATCTTTTCTGTTGTTTTCCATGACTGTCATTATTAGAAATGACATTTTGAGTCATTATCTTTCATAGTGCCACGAAGATAGTGTTTCGTCAAACCAGATTTTCTATGAATGAATGAATTGAGACTTGAAATACAATATGTAGTTGAGGTAATCTGCAACATTTTAGTTGCGCAGAATAACACTGAAAATTGTATATAAATAATAGAGTTCACTTCTTTTAGCAAAGTAAAGTCACTGGAGCTGCAATCAGTTGTAATCTGTGTGCAATGAGATGGAAGGCTAAAGCAAAAGCTCTGTTTCGTCCCAGGGTTAACCTTACAACCTGACATAATATCCAGCAAATCATGTATGAAATTGTGCATACACCTGATCGGCCAAATATTTCCGACACTCATCTGACACCGTGGAATCGAGAATCAGAGAAGCAAGTCGCCTGACTTAAAAAACAAACAATAAATCCTGGTCTTGCTTTCTCAGGTGACAAATGGCTTAACACGAGTCATGGGCACCACATCGGAGTATGTGGAGTCAGTGTGGTCCTGTGGAGACCGCTGTGACCCGTAGGACTGCCAGAGTGTGGGAACCATCACATACTGGCAATGTGAGGTCACCATGCACTGGCAATGTGAGTTCATCATTATATTGCCAATGAGAAGTAACAGATTGGCAATGATGCCACCTTGCACTGGGATAAATGTCATACGGGCAAAGTGAAGTCACCAATAGGGCTGAAACGGGAACCCGGGTACTCGGCTCGGGTACATGTACTACTCGAATAGTAAAATGATACTCGAGTACTCGTCGAGTAATTCAACATGAGTACTCGAGTACCAAATTCCCTACCCGTTTCAGCCCTAGTCACCAACCACACTATTGGCAATGACTCCACTAAATTGGTAATGAGGTTGCACTGTCAATGTTAGGTTGCCATGTACTGGCAATGAGGTGGCAATGGCAATGAGAAGTCACCACACACTGGCAACAATGTCATCTTACACTACTAAAGAGATCACTCTGGCAAAGTGAAATTACCATGCACTGGCAATGAGATCACACTGGCAATGAGGAATCACCACACACTGGCAATGCCACCTTATACTGGTCAAGAGGTCACACTGGCAAAGTGAAGTCACCATGTACTGGCAATGGGGATCACCACACAATGGCAATCAGGTCACTACACAATGGCAATGAGCTCACCACACAATGGCAATGAAGTCACACTTGTAATGACTAATATGAGGTCACCATCACAGTGGAAATGTGAGGTTATGACACACTGGCAAGGAGAAGTCACAACAGATTGGCAATGTGAGGTCACCATAGGACACTCAAGGTGATGCACCAGTCGATCCAGTGTCAACAAATTACAGCAATGTAATAGAGACTGTACAAATTGTGTGATTCATTGAGGATAAGTTGCACCAAATATGTCAAGTACGGTATACCTAGTCTAACACACAGCGGAATCTCAGCACACAGAAAAGTCATACACTTGATACAGCAGCCCTCACAGTTACATGAAACAATGTTGTAAAGCATGCTGCTGTAACAATGAAGTCTTCATATGCTGCTGTAACAATGAAGTCTTCATATGCTGCTGTAACAATGAAGTCTTCAGACATGGAGGAAAAGAGATAAAAAACGTCAAGATCATAACAGACCAATCGTAATCTGTGACAGCCCAATACCAATCTGTGACAGTTGTGGGGTTTCTCTAACTCTACAATAACTGAGGTCATAGGTCTGCTCGTAAAAATTCTTCCTTGTTGAATATTTTCCAAGGTAGTGTTTTTACTGAGTCACCAAGTATTTTTTGTTAAAATACTGGCTGTGATTCAGGATAACCTGATTTTGAAGATGCAATGTCATGCCTTTTGTTACGTTAAAATAACTTGTACCTAGTATATTGCATATACAGTGTCCCTTCGATATAACACTGTTTGATACACAGTGGATTCGGATATAAGGCGGGGTCAGATGTGGATCCCATTTTTATTTTTGTTATTTACCTGTACCATCGTATAAGGCGGGTACTATAAGGTGGGGGGTATGTCATGGACCTCAAATTCAGCATTATATATCAAGGGGACACTGTAGTGAAATAGAAAAATACATAAACTATCAATAATAATTAAATACAATAGTGTCATAGATAGTAACCTATTAGCAGTTGTCTTTAATGTTGAAACCTTCGCTTCACAATCTCCAAACTAATCAAAATAATCTTCATCCACATTATCAAATTATGTTTAGAGGAGTCGATTTGACAAATAAAATTTGATATTGTGGATGAGCTTTAAGTACAGGAAAACAATACCATTCTCATATATGGCCCTGAGATTACAAAACCTTTTGAGTACGATTTCATGCTCAAACTCAAAATTAAATATGGAGATTTGTGAACAAGTTGACCATGAGTTTGTACTAAAAAATGTTTTGTAATCTCAGGACCCAGTTTATTAAATTAATATTATAAACACACAGACATCTGTATAATTTTTTTATTTGGGGTTTAGACTTAGAGCCACTTTCAACATTACCGTATTTCCCTGTGTATAATACGCTACCATGTATAATACGCACCCCCTTCTCAAGGAACAAAATCCGGGAAAGTACCTACTCTCAATGTATAAGACGCACCCCTTTCTGGGGTCCAACTGACAATGCGAAAACTGCTCATCATGTCACTTATATCACAGCTTTTAAGTTTAGGCAAGGAGGAAACACTCAACATCTGTAGTGCTGGGTATCATTTACCGAAACTCTCTTATCTACTAAGAGCCTGGTAGCGCTCTTTAGCAGTGTATTAGCTATCGGCAAAGGAGTGCTACCAGTCTCTTAGTAGATAAGAGAACTTTGTGAAAGGATACCCTGAATGTTGCAGTAAACCTGCGAGCAACGGCTGGTACTGACCGGCCTAGGATGATAATCTGCATTGTAATAATTTGTTGTTGTTTTTTTGTAATGGGGTTTAGAGTCACTTTCTAGAATCTTTCACCAACATCACGACTTGTCAGTTTTAGAGCAGGAGGAAACACGCAACATCCATAGTGTTGGATGTTGCAGTAAATCTGCAAGCACCAATTGGTACTGACAGACCAAGAATTGCCATAGTATATTGCCATGGTACAAAGCACATCATAAAATCATGATCACATCCAAAAGGTAACTTTGGTGAATATTGATGCAGGGTCACACCAGGATAGGATTTAAACTTGGGACGTTTGACTCCAAAGACCAAATGTTCAACCATTGCGCTACCACTTACCCCACTTCCTGTGTTAGTAAGACAAACAGTGTTATAACTTATAGTGTTATATAACTTACAGTGTTATAGGCTTGTTACTGACCTGCCATCCATGGTTATTGGAGAGAAGTCCATTTTGTGTTTACTCTTGAAGGTGAGTTCCCGTGATGGAATGTCGAACAATGAAAGGGGACCAAATGGACAGCATGTGGCAAACAATGCCAACTGCGGCTCGTCTGTCCGGTTGTTCTGTCCGTGCAGCATTCGTATCCACCCGCTAATTTCTAATGTCTGAAGCAGAAATAGTATACATACAAATAGATGTTACAGTACCCTTCAATTAGAGCAAAACTGTCAACAGCTCTAATAGTATTTCTTTGAGAATAATATCACTGATTATCATGACAATTTACTATAAAACAATACATTGTCAATAGTCTTTGTCAGAAAAAGGCAAATATATAGACATAATGTTTTCATACTTATTTTAATTTTTTACTACATAAATCTACATGTATTTCTTTCAATATTTTAAAGCCAATTTTTCGAAAATGTTATAAAACTTTATTTAAGGAATGATGTCAGAAGACACTTGCTTTATGGCCTCAAAAAGGCAAGTGGGTTCACGTGAGCAAATTACATAATAAATTTACAAGGACTAATGAAACCATTGAATATTGCAAAATACTTACAATAAACCCTGATGTGTTGTCAAGTAAACAGCGAAAGCGCACAGTGAATGAGCGATGTAAATGATGATGATTTTCTGAAAGATAAAAAATCAAACTGAAATTAAATTGGTCCAAATACAATATCACAGATTATTTTAATGAAAATGGATTGTGTATAGTAAAGTGGTATTTGGAGCTCAGGCTACATGTTTCTATTTGAATTGTACAGTGAAACTACTATGGAAATCATAAATATCAGTATTATGCATTCTGAGCTGGTTAGGTTACCTCAGACGACGAAAAGATCTATTATTATAAAAGGCCTATTACAATTGTATAGCAGAAATGCTGTAAATATAGATAGTTCACTGTACAGGGAGGGCACTTTGGGTCAAGTCCAGCAGAGAAGGTTAAAACTATTGGAATTGAATCTATAGCAGAAACTGTGGAATTGCATCTATAGCAGAAACTGTAGAAATATATACATGTATTAGGATGATATATACACCAGCTAGTGGTACATGGACAATAATGTACAGACAGAGATACTTTGATGCATCTTAACAGCTACAACCTGGTACCGTACATGGGTAAGATTTTTTATATTGTTAATATATTATTTTAAATCTGTCTTTTGAGCTGCTTTCAAGATCCTTTCACTTACATCACAGCCTATCAGTTAATGACAAGAGGAAACCTGCAACATCTGCAGGACTGAATGTTGCAGTAAACCTGCAAGCACTGGCTGGTACCGACAATGATGATAACTGTATAGCCATGGAACAGACAGTGCATCTTATCATGATTGCATCAGAAAGGTAACTTTTGTGAACATTGATGCCAGGCACCAAGAATGGGATTTGAACCTGCTACCCACGTCCGAGACAGGACAGACATACTGATAGGCCCACCTCCCACTGTGTGAAGTTTAGGGATACTAATGGCATACTTCTGGCCCCCGTTTCACGACAGTGTCCTAACTTTAG
>JAUTBQ010194129.1:0-22845 GCA_032361185.1 Lepetodrilus ovalis | reverse complement strand
ATTATGTATGACGGTTTTATTGGTTTTTTTACCGTTAGAATCAGTTCAATCAGAGGCTGAATCTGAAGGTTGCCTTAAATTGGCTTGGTCGGCTGTCTACCTGTCGATGCATGTAAATATTTTTGACTGCAGATCTTTTTTACTAATTTGTGGAACTTTGATTTTGTGCTAATTTTAGTGGCAGACCATCAGGCTCATTGTCCATGAGTAGACCGAGCTCTCTTGTATGAAAATGCGTAACAATGGCAACATTAACTCCAACCTTAGCCATAGACATTACTAAGTCTGGGGAGGTTACCTTACGGTTACGCCATTCTGTACAGGTGGACCCACAATAGCAGTGGTACATGCCCTAGGCATTACAAACATAGATTTTGTTTATTTTTATTTTTTAGAGTCACTTTCTAGAATTTTTCACAAACATCACGTCAGTTTAGGGCAGGAGGAAACCTGCAATATCCGTAGCACTGAATGTTGCAGTAAACCTGCGAACACCTGCTGGTACTGACAGACCAAGGATGATAACTGTAGTGCCATGCTACAGACAGTGCATCCTACCAATATCGCGTCAGAAATTTAACTTCTGCGAACATTGATGCCGGGCTCCTCTGGGGCGGTAACAGTTGTACTGGCCCCAAGATTAAGATTGATTTTTTAGTACAAACACATTTAACTCAAGTTTTGTTACCATATCCACATATAATATTTGAGCTTGAGCATGAATTCCTACTCAAAAAGTTTCACAGTTTTAGGGTCTGTTCTCATTCTTGGCTCAGTGTACCAGCCATGACTCATTGGGCAAATAGTTGATCCAGACCATCTACCAACTGTGACCATAGCACTGAATTAAGAGAACTGAATTAACATACTGTAGTAAACTTCAAACTGTATCAGGATTTTGTAAAAATTACATCTTGGGTGACATCAACGAATCGTATTTATAGCAAAGATACTATTCAAATATTTGTTTGAAACCTTATTATGATATAATGTGCTACTAAGATCTCGACTGTACGGTCAGTAATTTTCCATTAATGTGTTTTCTGACTATTGAGTAGTAGCATTGAAATAAGAAGGTCTCAAAGGTATTACGGGAAAATGTGCGATCTACAACACTTGACAACCCAGACGGAGGGAGCATCTCAATGGTCAGAAATGCTTTTTTTTCATTTCTCAAAGTACACAGTGTCCCCTCGATATAACGCTGAAGTTGGGGTCCATGACATACCCACCCTGTTATAGTACCCGCCTTGTACAATATTACAGGGAAATAACGAAAATAAGAATGGGATCCACGTATTGCCCTGCGTTATATCCGAATTTGTGGTGCATCGGACCGTGTTATATCGAGGGGGACATTGTATCTTAAGACATCCATGCAAATACATGTATGTTTGAATATATGAATGCTGTGTTACTATTCAATTACGGTGTCCCCTCGATATAACACTGAATTTGGGGTCCATGACATACACCCCCGCCTTATAGTACCAGCCTTATATTATAGTACAGGTAAATAACAAAAATAAAAATGGGATCCCCATCTGACCCAGCCTTATATCCGAATCCGCTCTGTATCAAACAGTGTTATATCGAGGGGATACTGTATTGGTTTCAGCTCTAAATAATATCCATATCAATGTTCCTATTCTACAAAAACATATTAGCTATTTTTTATATTACATCTTTTAGTAAAAACAGCTGTTAAATGAATAAAAGTTAATTTGTAAAATTATCATTGAAACGGAAAAGTATCATCGGGTGAAATGAGTTAAGTTACACATTAACTCTATAACTCTTTTTCCCCTCAAAGTCTTTACAAATACCTATTATTTTTTTTCGGAATTTTCATAACCATTAAGCTCCTAATACATCATGTTAGATCTGCCCGGGCTCTTTGAAGTTTAATTGGTTTAATAGTTCTGTTACTCTTTCCGATGCTTCCTCTATAAACTCCATTGGTATTTGGTCTCGCCGTGACATTTTAGTCTGTGGAGTCTCCATAAAGTCATGTCTCTCGGCAATCCGACTCGCCGGGATGCCAAGAAAGCGTGACAGGGACCCCTTTTTTATCCCCCTTCCGAACACGAACAACTGGTTGCGTCTCCGCATCGATCAACAAACCAATGATTATCTCCGCATATCTCTGCTGCTCCTGGGTGGGGGGGCTTTAATCCAAGTCCGTGTCCGACTAGGTCAGTGTGTGTAGATGTTCCCAGAAAATGTCACAAATCCCCAAATCCGAGCACACCGACGTGAATTATTGTCGTTGTTCATGAAGGGCCAAATCAGTGTAATTTCAGTTATTAGATATTGCCCATTATTCTGCCACGCAGCAAGACTGCAGACTTAAAGCAATCATGCTACTTTCTGAATAGAACCCGCAGATCCTATGGCCGATAATTATTAGATAGAGAGGCAACATCGAAAAATATTCGGTTTCCCAATATTAAATAATTCACTGGAGTGATTTATGAAATTAGAGGCAAAGTTATTCAATTTGTCGACTAAGTCAGGTCGTCAGGACTGTCTGATTGAGTTTATAAATATTTGTGGTGGTTATTAGAGTGTTTTCGGGGGAAAGGTGTTGGTGACATGAGGTATTGTAGGTGTATTGAGACATATCTGAAATGGCACGCATACCATAGGACTGAATCAGTCTAAATAGATAATTGTTCTTCATATGTTCCTTACTTTTCCTTATATAGTACAGTACCATCTATAGCATGCTCCTCTTTCTCAAGAAAAAAGATCCAGGAAAACACTTAGTTTCAGTGTCCAGCTCACCACATTTTATATATATTTTTAATAAATAGGAATTATTTCTAGAGGATTCAATTTGAAGCAAGTGCCATCTTCTGTATTTGATCAGGTGTAATATATATTATAGGATATCAAACAGCCTATAACAATGCATGTCAGTGTCAATCAAACTAGCAAAGTGTTACGTACATAGTAGCTCCAATACCAATTTGTTAGGACGTGGGATATGACAGCAGACTTGGGAAATAAATCAGGATTTCAGGAAATGTTTAGAACATGATTGTAACTCTTGATCACAGGGACATAAAATCGAAGACCAGCTATATACACATATCTCTATAACGTAGATCATAAAGTATCCATGGCCTAATTTAAACATTCCATAAAAATTGGAAAGTCTTATAAAGTAAATTATCTTTGGGAGTTTAGAACCCTCTCAAGACATGATAGCATCTGTTTTTTTATAATAAGATCATTGCCCAAGACCCTTAAAATTTTTATGCCCTAGTCGAGAGCTGTGTATAAACCTCTCTTTTGACATTCTTCCACATAACTCTTTACATCTTTTCATGATCTGGATACCCGATCCGCCAACCAAACAAGCAGCGATTAATTCATCCCAGGCCACCCGCCTATACTTGTGACCCCATGTACCCTATACCTAAGACCCCAGAACCCATCTCAGCAACCCTAGTGTCCTCACATCCCCACTCCCCCACCCCCTCCTCTACCCCCACCCCCAACCCCCACCTGTACACGGTGCTCCATCTACCTGTATCCACAGTGGTGTTGGGTAACACCCAGGTATCGTCTTACCTGAGGACTGGATTATTGATGTTCCTTTACCTGGCTTACCTGTGGCAGGTAGATATCCGATAGTTGAATAGTGGCCAGTGCTAATATATATTTACAGGTAGACTGCGAGACTAGGCCTTTATGTGTGGAAATATATCTATATACGTGTGTATGTGATACAGTACGGAAAAATGTTGAGCTCCATCTGGCTTTATTTATTTTTATTTATTTTTTTGTATGAGAAATGTGTGGTAGGTATCTGGAAATATGGAATGATGTAGTGAGCAGCTAGGTATAAAACTGCATAGCTATGTGACATGCTATGCTCCTCCTGGTCTCATCCAATAGGTTAAGATTTACTCCGATGACCAAGACAATAGGTTAAGATTTACTCTGATGGCCAAGACAATAGGTTAAGATTTACTCTGATGGCCAAGACAATAAAGTGTTGGACTCATAATCCAGCAATTCAGCTACATAACAATAACGAAAACGAGAAAAAAACGTTAAAAATTTCGTTTCAACAACCTCATTATCATACTGAGTTTGACTGCGCACCCTTACTCTTACAAATGAACATAAATCATCTAAACCTTTTTATATCTTTAACCTTTTCCCTACTGGAGGCAACAAGATGTGCACTATAGAGCAACCGTTTCCGTTCACCTTTCCCTTGCTGAATTAATCAGAGACTAATGATCATGCATCTCCAGTTACCGACTACACGGAGAAGGTTAATCCTCTTCCCATTATCAGATATTTAACACAGTGTATTAAATAACTTGATACCTACATTTGTAAAGGGGCTGGATGGCTGACATAATGGTTACCATGTTGGACTGCGAAACTGAAAGGTCTGGGTTCGAATCTCCATCCAGAGGATAGTTTTGACTTGCAGTATTTGTGGCTGTACCATGGTTGTACCGTGGTTGTACTGTGTTCATCACATCCAGCTGCCATGTTAACAAAGAAGGACATATGCACCTGCTAAGATGTCATGGCAAAAAATTAACAAAGCAATTTCAGTTTCTGTAAGGCCTTAATCACAGAGAAACACATTTTTTTTTGTACAACCCAGTTCATTTTGCTATTGGTTTTATTTCTTTGGAGTTGTTGCAATATAATTATGAAAATTAGACTTATTTTGAATGTACAGTCAGACCCCGTTATACCGGACACTTCCGTTTTTGTTAAGATCTGACCGGTAAGCAAAACAACCAGATCATCGGATCAATCATTCATCAAGAAAGTATACAGGAAGATCCATAATGATTAAAAGCTGACCAGTAAGCGGAGAGACTGATCAAACTTAATACCATTATTACGGGGTCTGACAGTTAAGTTCACAATACTAAGAATGGCTAGTGATATTTATGAGTTTAGAGTTGAGATATGTAAGGAGTGGTTGTACATATCATGATTTATTGAGGTTATACAAGGATTTTTAACAAGTCATTGCTTTTAGATGTTAGGACATGACTATTTCATATATTGATATCTGACTATGAGTATAAATAGATATCAGAATCAAGTTAAAATAGCAATTTGTAATATTCTGGTTTTGAACTATCAAGTAGAGAAGCAATGAATTATTAATATCAAATACAAATTTCCCATTATCACAAACTTGTATTTGTGCCTCTCTTTTATCACATTAAGCAAGCACTTGCCTATTCTTGGATCATGTTTGAGGACCAGTAGTATATTTGAACATATTTTCTCGAGAAGAAGAAAGAACACCTTGATTGTTACCACTATAATCTAATTCCTATTGTCCACAGCTTATCCCTGCAAGTTGGTTATTATCTAGTCCGTAATTGAAAACTTCAAACACCAGCACAGCACCAGCCTTGTGCTATAGACCACAGACCGTGATCCCTCTTTGCTGCGGTCTGTCCTCCACAATGGAAGCTTGTTGTCCCGAGATTAACAATCATTCCCACACCCATACACAGGAGGACGCCGCTTGTTGGGTCCTACTTGGACATACCACTTGGGCTTCCAGAAGGGGGTCCATTGTTGACCTTGAACGATGACTCGGATTTGACAAAAAAAAAAGGAGAACATATTGATAAGAGTGGATTCTGTAATGGCTTCCCACTTGGGCTTCCAGAAGGATGACCTCAAGATTTGAAAAAGAAAGACGAGCGTATTGATAACAGTGGGTCCTGCATGTCCTCCCCACTTGGACTTCTAGAAGGGAGTCTGTTGTTGACCTTGAACGATGACCCCCGGATTTGAAAATTAAAAGGAAGGCATTGATAAGAGTGGCTACTCCTATGAGGTGTCATGGCTGAAGAACGACCAACCCTGATCCATGGGGTTGAAGTGTCAGATAAATTTAATTAACTTGCCCTAATACCTCCATTGGTTTTGTCTTTTGTATGGTACTGTTGGACAATTTTCTTTGTTGCTCTAAGCTCAAAACTTGCTCTGGTTCAAGCTGGAACTGCAGTATGATGATGGGTTCTCTTGTAAGAAATGGGGTAACTCTGGGATAACCTTGATACCAACCTTAGCAAAGGTATACCTGTAGCGAATGTTTGAGTTACGGTTTTCTAAGAGTTTTGACATTTCGTACAGTAGAACCCTGGTGTTTTCTATCACAATGCAATACTGTATATTTGACACCTTTAGCATTCATCCAGACGATCTTGTTGCGTAATTGCAACTTCAATAGTCACAATATCAATAATAGAAGTATCTAACAAAAGCGAAACATGAGCAGAAAAATCTTGAAACGGCTATAAGCGCCAGCTCAAAAAATTTCTTTATTCCTGGCTTCCAAAATAGATTCACAAGTGAAGCCAAAATAATATTGTTCTTTCGCTTTTAACAAGCATATTGTATTGGAATATGGTTCCCTTGAGACCAAAATGTATCCGCTGTTCAAATACCAAGGTCTTGCTATGGGTATAACATAGACCTCGTGTTGTGAGTAGGTCTCGTTTAACTGTGGTCATGGTCTAGTGGTTGACACAGAGACGATATGTCATGGTATTGTCAGCGGAGGCAATGTATCTGTTTGTCAGTGGCCGCAAGGGGCACCTGTATTAGACACTGACTTAATGCAAAATGTCAGATACGAAGCAGACAGGTGATTAGTGAATAAACCAGGAATTCTGTGGCATAGGTAATAAGAAGAAAAGGACATGCTGATCATTACAGATTTTTATGGTATTTAATTTTTCTTTTCAATTTGTGCAGGTAAACTGCAAAATGAAGAACTGTTATAACATTATGAAAACTAACTACTAGTCACACAATTGTCTTTTTCATTTTACCAAATACACTTGTTGTTAACCATTTAGATAAATAAAGAAGTGTTTTCTTTCTTTTTGGCTTTAATCCTGTACAGGAAAACTGGATTTTAATGGAGGATCACTAGGAATACCAGTATTACTGAGATCACCCATGCAGGTCATTCATATTAATTAGCCACATTCTGACCAGCTGCTGACTATTTTTGAATGTCCATACATTATGTGCCTGTATATTGGCCAGTTTTGACCAGGAAACTAATTACTGACATTGTCCTTTTTGGGGTACAGGTTTGTACAAAACCAGTGTCTTTGAATTAAATTACATTCAATATGCTCTGAATTGTTTCTTTTGGTATTACTGTTTATGTTAATATCCTTGAATTGAACTGTATTTGCCACATATTTCATTGACCACAAGTCCAAAGGTATTCCATCTGATTTTGTCCATCCAGCTCATTTTGTTCATCCAGCTCATTTTGGGCATCCAGCTCATTTTGGGCATCCTCAAGTCATTTTATTGACGTATGTAAATGTCAGTGATTTAGACCAGCAGACAAAAGTATTATTGTCCAGCAAATAACCAGTTCACGGCCAGTAATACAAGCTGACCTTTAATGACAATTTGGCAACAGAATTAGCTAATTAAGCCAAAATAGATAACCATGTATTGGCTCCGGGTTTCACGATGTGGCTATACCGGTGCCTTTAACTAGCAACAATGGGCAGGCCGACCACATCAATGTCATTATGGGGAAACCAACATTGTTTATTTGTATGTTAATAACAGTGGACTAATGATATTGACAATTAAACATGCGGACAGTGAGGGCTCCGTAGGTTATAATGGACGTGGCAGGGAGGGGTCTCGGATGAAACAGAATGATGGTCAGTTTGGTCAATGGGTATTCTGGACATCTAACCAGGTTGTTGTTGACCAGGAAGTTATAGGTAGTAATATCGTGTGTGTAAGGGCAGTGGTGGGTTGGGGGTGGGGGGTTGCTGGTCATTGTTAGTTGCTGTATTGACCAGCCGGTCAGCTGAATATTCGGACCATAAATTGATATGATCTGTCATTTATCTCGGAGGTATAGATGCTGGGGAATTGGCTGAAGGTCTGTCGGTCTTGATGACTGAAGTACAAAGTAAAAGGAATCCAGTCAAAAGCCCCTGTAGGATTTGACCTGGATGCATGCAATATGCTCGGTGTTAATTATTGCTGTGGCATTTGATGAACTGAATGTGTCCGTCCTAGAAGATTGACCTTGGGAGGGGGGCTTCTGTCATCGTGTGTTTCCACACGGGGCTTTTGTCCTTGACATGGTACCAAGCAGGGGACTTTTGTCCTTGGTGTGGTTCTAGGCAGGCAACCTCTATTAGACCTCCTCCTCAAGAAGGGGACACGCTCCTGTTAGGAGTGTGGGTCTGGCCAGGGGGTTATTGCAGTTTTAGTGCTACGTGCCTGTCTGTGTGCCTGGTGTCTATGCATGTGACAATTGGTAATGATGACATGGGTTGAATAATGACCTGGACAAATCAAGGAACATGCCAATAAATCGCTCTCATTACAGCAGCTTTGTCATTGGGATCATGTGGATTGTGATGTCATGTTGATTGAGAGGGATGTTGTAATAGATAGTTTAACATGCAGGTACTCCCCGCATGGCTATTTTAAGATCCTACCTATGTCAAATTGTTAAATATATAATAAATTATGGTCAATGAATACAGATTAAATTATTAGAAAATATCTAATGTTGATGTGTACCAGGGTCGTGCAGCACCTTGTGTGTAGCTATGGTTATAGATGACCTGATCTGCATTTCAAGAAAGGGTCATACACCTGTCTGTAGTCGAGGTATAAGTCAAGGTTCATGTCATTTCTGCTTTAGTGAAAGCAATGTAAGCACTATGCACTACTTTAGGCCTGGATTAAAGTAGGACCATTTTGTAAAACCCAGGCCAGAAGGCCTGAAATGACTAAGCTCACTGACTTGCAGACAGACTTCAAGATCCTATTCCACAGAATGATATACATGTAATGCCATAGGTGTCTTTTTCACTTCAGACAGTATCATTTAATGTACAAATATTTTTATTGCTGCCATAACAGACACTTATATTGGATTACCTATCGTAACTCCAATTTGCTTCACAATTTGAAACAAATCTTGTCCAAATTAGAGTAGAATGTCTTTGAATTGAATTTGACAAATCGTGGTCTAGTACTACTCACTGCACAAGGATAACGAGTTTCGATCATTCTGTGAACGTACAGATCCAGGATTCTCACAGGATACGGGTCTATGTTCCAAATAGGGTAGCATTAACAAACAATCAAACAAACACGTTCCAACCTGTTCCATGTCTCTACTAAATGTTTCTTATCTGTCCGTCTCACTCAACGAAAACTGACCTGCTGCTAATTAGCCTGCTCTTTACATAAGAGTAATCTGTAGTGTGTATTTAGACAGTCCGTGGCGGACCCTCTCACACTCACTGGGGGGTTTACATGTCCCCTAACAGCTCAGATAGCCCCCTGGTTCACCCCCAGCTCTATCGCCTCACTGTTGTTCCAGAACCACATGCTTCTCCCCAGGGGACCGTCCATTGTAGGAGAGGTAATAATGATGAGAGGGACCTAGGGACCTCTCACACTTCAGCCCTTCACACTCGCGAACAGACCTAGAAATGTGTCTTATTGTCACTCACAAATTGCTCTTGGGTAATCAGCTTTTGTGTGAAAACCAAATGTTTTGGCCTGGTAAATATGCTGACCCTATTGAACTTCCTGAATACCTCCAGAATGTTCAGGCTGGAGATTAGAAAGATTGTATGAGGAAGAAAGTGTGATTTTCAGAATATGTGATAATTAAGATCTGGAAATGTATTAAAATATATGTTATGGCAAATATATAAGTTTCATGATGTGGAGTCTTACTATGGTATTGCTTGGTTGATTGTTATTGATTTGTAAGAAATCATATTCCATAGTGGTTTTGATTTTGGCATTATTTTATCATTGTCATTTTATTTACAACTAACTTGTATTATATTTCCTATTTGCCTAAACCGTCTTCATAGATGCTAAATGCTTTCTTGCACATTTTTGGTAAAATTCAATTAATAACTGAAAAATAAATGCTTCTCATGTCTCGCCAAATAGCCAAGCTTTACGTCTATTTTGTTCATTGCATGCTCTTGCCTTTAAGGTGTTCTGCAAGAAGGTCAATGCAACTTTTAATTCATCTCTGCAGGTTTTAGACAATCATAGATATAGACGATTCCAATTTCCTAGGCATGTTCAAGTTGTGAAAGGTATTATCCACATGACTTCTGAAAACTCGACTTCTAGAAATTCAATTACAGAAAGTTGGTAAAATGTCTATTGGACAAGTGGTGCTCCTTTGTCCATTTTATTTTACATACCTAAAAACACAGATGACAGTTTGAAAATACTGGTCTATGAGTGTGTTCAGAATATTGGTAGATTAAAAAAGGTGTGGAAGGATTTGGTTTGCAAATGTCTATTGTCGGCCATCACAACCAGGATTACTGAGAGGTCCGGTAGGATAGCAACCATTCATCAGGTTCTATTATTCTGGCACCAAGATTACGAAAACCTTTGAGTACAATTTCATGCTCAAGCTAAACTTTTATATGGGTATTTGTGAACAAAACCTTGAGTTGAGCATGAAATTGTACTAAAAAAAGTTCCATAATCTCATAGCATGATGTTGGGATATTTAAAGATTTTTTGAATTTTTTTGGGGGAATCAGTTAAATTTGATTAATATTTTTTTTCAATCGGCTGAATTTGTTCAAAATATATTTGCTTGATAGTGGGAGGAATATTTGATTGCTAGAGAGGGATAGTTGGTTGATACGAAGATTAGATAGAAGATCGATAAATGGATGAATGTAGATGGATAGATGGCAGAGGGATTGGTTGATGATAGGAGACATGCAGGAGAATATATGGATGGATGGATGGTTGGTTTATTGATAGAGAGAATGTGAGAAGAATTGTTAAAGGATAAAGATAAGCTTGAGAGATAGTTGGAGGGATGGTTGGTTGATAGAGAGAAGGAGGTATTTAAAGGATAGATTCGGGGATGTTTGTGAGATAGTTGGAGGTATCATTGGTTGATAGAGAGAAAGATAGAGGTATCATTGGTTTACAGAGAGAAAGATGGAGGAATTGTTAGAGGATAATTGGAGGGATGGTTGGTTGATAGAAATCTATTACTAGAGAAAAGAAAAAAATGAAAGATTGCTGGTGAATAGAGAGAATTGGAATGCCTTTGACTTGGATGCCATCGGTATCAAATCTAACCAAACAGTTGCAGATTGATTGCAATACCACTGACCATGAAAACATGTAATGATGATGGCGAGGTTCTATGAGCCATGCCTGCGGTTTGAGAGCAGGTGGGTCGGCTGCCCTTCCTCCAGACAACAAGGTACGGATGTGGTCAAGAATAGCCCTGGATTGGCCATTCTCTCCAGCACGTCCTGGTCAAGAAAACCAACACATGGCCATGATGAACTGGGCTAGCATGGAAGCTGAGGGAGTGTCCTGTACACAAGTGTGGTATCGATCTGAATGCATGTCTTCATGCTGCAATGGAGGTCTCTAAGAGAGATTAAATAGGCATAATGACAGATATTGTCAGAACGGATTCATGGCGAAGGTAGCCATATGGTAAAATAAAAGATAGCTAAAATAAAGTTAAGAAAAATACATATTTCTAAAATATTAACTTAAGATTTGTTTAGTACCACTATTAACCTTGATTCCTTGATCTGTTTTTGTTTTATAGCTGAAATGTGATTCATGGAACATTAACCCTTGAGGTCATTTTGTCTAGGCCACTTGAGGGTGGTTTTTGCTTTGGACTGAATAGTTCATCACTTGCAGTTTATTATGACTTTTTCCAAGTGATGAAGAAATGTAATTTTTAAATTTGAAATATATTTTATTCACCAGAAATACAGTAAATAGGTATTTGTTTTAGGTGTAGTGGTAGTCACATATGGGAGAAATATTCCTGCAGTGATGTAAAGAATGAAATCAATTGTTTAGATGATTGTGGAAAAAATATCCTTGCAATTGAAAGACTTCTTTAGTGAAAATTTGCTTGAATTCAGCATTGACATGTTTCAAGAAAAAATATCCTTGCAATTAAAATACTTCTTTGGTGAAAATTTGCTTGAATTCACGATTGACATGTTTCATGGTTGATGTGTCATATTCCACCATCAAGTACCTTCCCCCACTGTCCCACCAGTCCTAGTGCCACCCTACCCCCTGCCAGTACCACCCTACACTCACAATCCCCATAACTATTTCTTTGACCAGCTGGTGAGTACATGTCTCTCACACCAACTTCTCTGACCATGGACTGACCACCGGCCAGTGGGAGGGGTGGAGATGTGTACCAACACACCATTATCGGATTCTCACCCACCAGCCCTCCCTCCCTCCGTCCTCACCCACCACACCACCACCTCCATCCTTCAGTGTTTATCGGACTGAGGAGATATTCCTGACCCATTCTGTGCCTCATTGACTGAATCTTTCACATCAAATCAAACAGCCCATCTCATCACATTCACATCTGCCATCAATTCAGACTGCATTTACTTCAATGCTGAGCGTCCTTTTTACCTTTGGGAGAATGTTCAGCTCATGTTGTTCAGTGCATTGGGTCCGTAATTGTTTCTTCCTGGGAGGATCTGGTCGGAGACCCACACTCTTTGGTGGATCCGATGGTGGCAGCCAAGGAAAACAAATGCCATCCACGTTTATCGCAATCAATACAGTATGGGAATTTTTATTTAAAAAAATAAATCTAGACAGTCAAAAGGTGGCAACGCGAGTTGTCAGGAGACTTGTGCTGTCATTTAGCTTTTCAGACATGGAAATAAATTGTTCTCAAATCAATATGGGCTCGGAATTGATCTGACTTCATTTATGGAACATTAATGGTATATTGGAATCGTTTAAAACAGTTGGGAGTCTATGTTATAGCAATATTAGATACTTCTTTATAATATGAATATTTTATTTTATTTGGTGTTGAAGCTATTATTTCTAATCTTTACATATTCTATTTGTGTGGTTCAAATTATTACTGTCACCATTTAATAATTAACTATTTAATATGTTAAGTTGACGAGTGATTGGTTTGGGTGTTCCACAGCACTTGCATAATTTTATACTGGTACCATAATGGTTGGAGGGCAACATGAATCGTCTCTGTTACAGTAACAGCCTAGAACCATGGCTGATACACATAATGAGTAGGTGAGTGAGTTATTGTCTTGCACTTCAATGCGAATCTTTAACCCATATATGACAATACACATAAAACGTAGCTGATGACAATATATCATCGGGGCGGGCGGTAGCACAGTGGTAGAACGTTTGGACATTGGAGCCAATGGTCCTGAGTTCAAATCCCATCCACGGGAGCCGAACATCACCGTAGTTACCTTTCTGACAATATTGATAAGATGCGCTCTGTAGAGTAGCAATACAGATATCATCCTTGGTCTGTCAGTATCAGTCTTAGGAGGTGCTTGTAGGTTTACTACAACATTCAGTGCTATGGATGTTGCAGGTTTCCGTGGTTATTTCTTGAAAGTGACTCTAAACCCAATTTTACATATTTTCTGCTGGGTGATTTGTGGTGTGATGGATGGATGTTTTAATGATGTCTTGAGTTCTTTAGATCCGAGTGAGCCAAGTCTATTGGCAAATTTGTATTTAAATTAAAACGAGAAAGATATTCAGTTTATCAAAGTTGGTGTGCTCTTCTTAAGCAGACATTGCAATCTCATTTTATTCTCAAGGTAAAGATGATTCACACAGTTCCACCTTGATTACAATTTGTTTTAGAAGATCTGAATCTTTTTACTTTTGAGATTTTGAAGGCGAGCATCATCAATGGTTAATTATGCCTGCGGAGATGTGTCAGATACACTTTTAAATCAACCATAATGCCACCCATGGCACATATTGATAGAACAATATTCAAGGTGGAGGGACGGACTTTTGTTCACGGATTTCTCGCAGCAGTTTGCCAACGTCCGAGTGAGACTCCAACGATGTCCACAGATTCAGGAGCGCGAGCAAATAACGCCCCGGATGATAACTTCCCATATACACCAGGGTTATTAGCTCAGATGCAGTGTCAACAGCATTTGTTACCCTCGCTGGACACGCTATCTCCTGACAACTACCTCCAAATCAATGTCTGTTGCTTGCGGTCTTCTGCCGGTGAAGACAAAACTGTTTGTTGTTGACCCTGCTGCCATCTAGGTTAATATTAGGGGGGTTTATTTTATTAAGGATCTTGAACACCTAATTTTGTCTTAAGCTTCTCATAGGGATTTCTTTTATAGAGCAATTCTGGTTGCCCCCAGCATAGAGAAGGTTAATGAGAATTTCTTTTCTTTCTTTTTCGTATAATCATTATTATTATTTTCCTTTTTGTATTTTTATCATTTGAATGAATATATTAATTTTTTAAACATTTTTTAAAACTTATATTTTTGGCAAGACCTCTGTGAAATATCTTTCGTGTTCACAAATTGACACAATTGTCTCTTCCAAGAAAAAGTTTGCATTTGTAATATACAAAACATGATATTGCTATGATCTCACAGCTGTAGTGTTTGCATGAAACAAAGCGATTGCACAGGGATTTGCCAGGCTTTTGATGTTCCATGGTTCGTGGTTATTTCTCACATATGAATATATCCAACGACATTACATCTTCTCATGAGACTCCGAACAAAATATGCTCTTTCTGCAGTAAAAAACCCAGCAAACATCCCAGTCGCTTCCACGCATCAAAGGAACTGTTCTCAAGTAGAATCATGTTCACCAGAATCAATATTTAGCAACAGGATCATCGTTGTTATATAGCTTAAATACCGAAGAAAGGGAAGATTTAATAAAAATTGATTATCTGTTGTTGTGGAGCTGTTGTTAGTACCAAGAGTAGGTACATTCATACTCTAGCTGCTGTCCTCTCTCTCTATCTTTCTCTGGGAGTTGGTTTTGTCTTGACTGTAGCCTGGAGCCAATACTAGTATAGCATGCGATTGACCTAACCTTGAGGAAATTGGTACCCGGTAATGAGCCTTCTGGAACCATGTTATTTCTTTTCAGTCAGGATTTTGAACCTGATTGTATCTAGTTCAATGTGATATTTGAACATCTATTATTAGTGTGACCGAATTTAGCTTGAACCAATTTGGCACAGTGGTCGGTGTTGCTGTCATCACCATTGGATGTGGTTCTATTAAAGGACAACAGGTCTCGGTAGCTGCTGTGGCAATTCCATTGAAATTTGGCAGATGAACTTGTCACTGTCATCACATGCAAAGTTTCATTTGATTAAATAAAAATAATATATACTTCTTAGTAAAATGTACAATACAATAAAATGCATTATATCCAGACATCTAATCCTTAGATTCAGTTGAAAGAGATCATACGAATTTAGTTCATTAATTGCAGAAACATGCTTGTCAGAGAATTCACTACGATAAAATTGAGTTTTTGTATATGCAAAACAATAGAAAGCAATTGGTTCACGAAGCGTTCCTTTTATCCTGTCAAATTACCCCAGGACAACATGGGTTCCAGCTAGTCCACAAAGAATAACAGAATACACTAAAAGCGAGATGTTTGACAGGAGTTTCTACCCAACGTACAATACTTGGATGATCTTTAATTGGTCTTAGACCCTAATCAACATAAACTTTATTTCATGGAAATGAGGACAAAATATGATCACTCTAATCCTCACGATAAACGTTCCATCTAATCCACACAGAATGCATTATGATTACTTTCCACTGTTACAAAAGCAAGCACTATATTCATAAGATAAATTTCTATATAGTGGATCTCCAGTATATACAACCCATGGATGATCTTTAATTGGCTTTGGACTCTAATGAATTTAGACTTGATTTCAGGGAAATGAGTACAAAATGGGTTCCATCTAATCCATACCACACATGATCCATCTAATCCGCACAGAATGCATATGCTTAGTTTTCACTGTTATGAAAGCGGACAAGCTATACATAACACAAGTTTCTATACAGTGGATCAACATGTGGATGATCGATTTTTGACCCTAATGAACTTTATCCAAGGGAAATGAGGACATAATATGGTCCATCTAATCCACACAGAAAACATTCCATCTAATCCACGCATAATACAAACCAGTTTTCGCTGTTATGGAAGCGATATGCAGAACACAAATGGTCTATACAGTGGATCCCCAGCCTTCAGAAACACATGGATGATCTTTAATTGGCTTTGGACCCTAATGAACGTAGACTTGATCCCAGGGAAATGAGGTTCGCCATCATCAACAGGGCAATGTGTACCTGTCTAATTGGTCAGCAGCCTAGCTGACCGTGGGCTAATCGCGGCCACACTACCTACAGAGTGGTCAATTACCGTCGTCTAACGCCATACTGCCATCTTGATGGTCATATTAAGTGAACAAGTCAACTGGATGTGGAGAGAAACTATGAAATTGGGAAACAATCTTCCATGTGGTGTTTAGTTAGAGATGAGGTTATCCATTTATTATATTTTTAATACTATAGTTAATTGATAAGTCTGTAGTTTTCTAAAGACCAGCACTGCTGTGCCCTATAGGGCATCTCTTGTTGCCTCCAGCTGATAGAAGGTTAACCTTCTACAGCCGCAGGCAATCAAGGATATCCGATAGAGCCGTGCTTGTGATTAGTCCAGCTAGAAGAGGATAAAAAATAATTTTTCATACACAGATTGCATGTTTATTTTTTTTATTTTTTTTATTATGAAAATATTTTGATGGAGCTGGAAATATTATGTCCAATTATTCAGAATAATTAGAATGTACTAACTTCCAACTGATGTTTGGTCTGTTTGATATCTCTAGCCAATTTAATTTATGTGTATCTAATAAGATTATGTAATTCATACTGATCAGATTCAAAATTTATATTTCATTCTAATACATGTTGAACCTATTCTGATCAGATTCAAATTTGACATTTAATTTCAAGTACATCACACTGAGCTAGCTGTCATCATCTTCATGGTGCTGGCACATTCCTTAATTGTCCAAGTCGGAACTGAAATGTTTCCAGTAGTCTAGCTATATAAAGTCTGTCTGTACTAATTGATCAGTAGCAAATGACCTAGGCAGTATTCTATCCAACAGTGGCCAATTACAAGTGACGATTACATCGCTGGCTCTTTGATCTCCAACACAACTTTTCTCAAGCAGGGCGATAGAGGGGTGTGTATGGAGTAACAAACCCACTTTGCTATTTACCAACACTTGTGTAGGACTACCTCATCCCGTACCCCCACCCGTTCCTCTCCCCCTGGTCCTATCAATAACACCAGCTACTTGTGGAAGTTGATCTAGCACGTGTTGATCCAGCCGTCAATCAATGTCACGTGATGCGACACTCGGATCCGATTGGCCGGAGAGCCGTTAAAGGGGCGTGATGTCCCATGAATGGAGGCAGAGACTGTCTCGTAACACTTGGCTGAGCGTACTATGTGTGTAGCGTAGATAGCTATGACAGGGAGAGAGAGCTAGAGAGAAATGACGGTTTTGGACTATCTAACGTGTTTCATCCCACTCTAGATTTTTGGATTACCTGGTGGAAGTTGACAGGACTGCCAGGTATGTAACACTGGATGTCTGTGGACATTTTTCAGAGTCCTTACCCCGGTCAGCAATCTGATTGCAGTGGAATTTATTGCAAACACTCTCACGAGTCCATTCAGGTATCGCTATCTCTGTGACAATAGAAGAACATTGTCATCAGCAAATAGACATTTAATTATTATGATATGGTTCCCATTATATGAGAACATAAACGTCTGTGCTGCAACAGTACTAATGTTATGATATCCGAACTCTTTGTCATTATTAAAACTATTAATATTTTATTAAGATATTAACCAATATCAAAATCATATTATTAATATTGGAAATAGATGGAAGTGGCTGTATTCACCGATGACATTTGCTGTACGTGATCATGTTATGAATTAGATATCAGGTGCTTGTGTTAGGTATGATTAAGAGGACATTAAAATAGTCGTGAATATTTTTCTTCTGAATTTAAACAAAAGATAACAGCCTTCTTCTATTAATATGTGGACTAATGTTGGTTGTAAACAGGAAGACTAATGTTGTTTTATACACGGTCTGCCCTTTGTTTTATTTTTATTTTAGTTTTGAATACAGATGAAAGCTGTTATTTGCCACCAATAGACACCATAACAAATACCAAATTACTAAATGGTATAGTATTTTGCCAGTGATGTCCCAAGTTAATTATCTTGTTCTGACTGCCATGTTTAGTAGCACAGCCGTGGTGTTTATATGATACATGATCTTGCCATATCAAAACCAGATGCCTCCCAAAGATATTCTGAGAAATTGTATAAGCAACATGAAACGTATAAAGATGCCATAACGTAAAACCATGAATCAGTTTCTGTAACTTTTCTTATTAATGGAAGATTCTAACAGAAATAATTTTATAGAGATAGTACCTCAATACTAAAATAACACAAAATTCCTACGGTAGTTAGAAGTCAAAGGTTTTTTTTAATAACTGAAATTATTAATGTGATGACATTTTAAAAGTTTATTTCTGTAACGTAGCTTTGAAGTACAAATACAAGATGAGATTGCTTTTATCAGTTAATATTTCTAAATGGAATTTTATTCATGATTATTAGCAGTGATTATTTTTAGTTTTATTGGTGGTCATATCTATATTCTTAACTATAAGCTGCCAGGAAATGAACAGTTTGCTTATTGGTATGTTGGCGTCAATGACAGTACATATAGTAAATAAGCTATCCAGGAAGTATTGGGTTTGAGCGTTATGTGATGGGGAAAGATAAAATGTATTATCTTATGTTTGTTTTTATTGATATTTGAAGGTTAAAATCATCATTATTGTCTTTTTTTGTGTATGTATATGTTCTTATACGTACAAGTAATGGCAGTGAAGTTCTTACAGAATTATCTATTGCTAGGAAACTGTAATTTGCCATACATTATTCATTGGACTTTTTAATCGGAAAAATAATTCTCAATAGTCTAGACAAAATCGCACATAAATGGGGTTTATCTATGTTCCAATTTACACCCAGTCGCTAGCAATGCATATCGACAAGTCGTTTATTGATACTACAATTCCCATTTTACCGATTCCTGGTGGGATTTTTTGGCTGGTTAACCAAAGCTGTTGGTGCCATGTTGTTGGGTACGAGTGTCCATAAAACAAAGATCAGCCAGTCAGTCGTAAATTCCAACTTTCAAGTTCCAGGCTGGAACATTAATGTAATAACAGTTGATGTTCTTTCTTAGCTGTGATCTTATTTGGTAATACATGTTTGGTATAAATTCTTGCCGTCTATGCCAATCATTGTAAATATTGAAATGTATTTCTTTATCAGATCTCATTAGTGAGGCACTGATTTGCTAAAGGTGTTAGGATTGTGTGGGTTGCCTAGGAAACTAATTTTGGAAAGACCAATCAATAAAGAGGCCTGATACAATAAGTTACCCATCATTTCTCACCAAATTACCTACGTCCGCCTTGAATAAATCAACAGATTTTCTGAAGTTCAAGCGATAGACGATGAACAAACTAATGTAATTGAAGTAATTTGAGATCTTGTAATACTTTTTTCTATTTTTATTTTACTTAAATTTCGTCGTTTCAAAATTTAATGTGGTCTTCGCACCATATTATTTTGATTTACTACAAAGCTTGCAGTTTTATTGGGAATTATGCTTCCCTTGGTAGTTAAATTATGACCCTTGAAATTGAATTGTCGCATGTGCTGGTAAAGAAACACTGCTATTACAACAACATAGATTTGTTTTTTCCCTCCATAATTTGATTTTGAAATCCATGGTTAATTTCTATTTTTTTAACCAAAAGTTTCATTTCTGTACTCTATTTGGTTGTTTCTTTTAAATTTAAAATGACATTGAAGGTTTCCTCTTCCATGATTGCTGTTACAATAGACAACCATGTTCACCTAGACAATACCAGATCTAATATAATGCTAACATGATGTAGCTGTCCATATTTATCACATCACTACAATTTAATTTCTAGCTATTGACCTATTGTTAGGCAAGGTACGTCATCACATATTTTTCCTCACTATTTTTCCTCCAACTACGGCAGTGTAGCTCGGGCCTAGTTGAAGCAGGGCATGTGCAGGCAAAACATGCCAGCCATGATATGAGTGAAACAATCTTGAAAGCTGCTCTAAATTCCCAATATGAAAACAGGTACAAATAGGGAATGTTCATGCTAAACATGCCGGTCGTGATGCTAGTGAAAGAAGTCCACCAACCCAGCTAGTTGGCACTTTCAGCAATAGTCCACGCAGCCACATCAGACGACTTAGTTGATTCCTTTCTGATACCAGTTAATGTCCATCAATCCGGTAACATCTCGCTCTCCCCAGTGTCCAATAACTTGAGGTCGATCCAGCAACACACAATAACTAACTAACTATCTATACAGTCGGTCATAACATCAAACAGAGGACCAGAAGAGCTGGTTCCCTGTGTTGTAGCACAGCAGCTTCTGTATTCCATAGGAATACATAGAGATGGGGCAATTGATCATAATTGACAAAAATACCCACATAAAAAGGGAACAAAATTGGCCAAAAAGTGATGGCAGATTATATAAATTGCCTGTGGGCCGATGTCTGCTTGTGCTGGAGACGGTGTTCTACGTGTAGGTGTACGCCATCTGATGGCTAGCCTCCCATACGTCCATGCATTAGTGTCCGTAGACCAAACCTCTCTTTGTAGTTTTATTGCCACTGCATATAACCGCTTTTATACTGTGAAGCAAACTAGAAAAGCGCACTTCAAAAGTAAATATGTCAGGACAAATTACAATGCCGTGCTCTGGTCTTGATATGGAAAGCTCCCCCTTTGAATCGGTTTTTACATTTGAGAAGTAGCTTGTAGTATCTGGTCTGACTATGTACTGGAGTTGCAGTAAAGACCAGGCTTATTACTGAATACTAGCTGTAAATTGGCTTGACAGTTTTCTCCTTTGATGGCAGCATTCAAATGAAGCCATAGTTTTCTTCCAAATGAAAGGAATTCGCAATCCATGCTAGATATTGGCACCAGTAGATGGATTAATAGCATTGTTCTATAGAAGTCATTTTTAGTTGTCCCCGGTAGGAAGAAGGTTAGTAAATACTTACATTTGCTAGTATTTGATCTGATCGCCCGTATTCAATGAGGCATATTGTGTTGTCTTTATCATTATGAAGGTTAATTTTTATTCATGACTTCTTAAAAAATGTCGCTAACTGGCCCCAATGTTATGACATGTTTTTGAGTATGATTTCATCCTCAACTCTGTCGTCGCCTGTGGGTGAGATATTCCTGCTGCGACATAAAGCACTAATTCATTCATTCAACCATTCCTCAACTCAAACTTTGTTTAAAGAATTCCCATGTAAAACGAGTTTTGCATGCAATCATACTCAAAAGAGTTTCATAACCTCTTGGTTTGTATTGAGCGTAGTTTTCCAGTCAAGTCCATCTCTATGGGTGACAGTGTGTAAGTAAGTGCATTCACTAAATAGTAACATCAATGTAAAATGAAAGTACTTGTTTGACAATATAATTCCATTATACATTAAAGTGATGATGACAACAAAAATTCATCAAAAAGAAGTTATCCTGTACATACACATTACCGTATATCATTTTTAAAATGTCACTTTTTCTGTATTAGATGTATTTTTCCTGTGTCCTATTACATGTACTTGTAATCTCATTTTTAATGGTCTTTTACTTTGTTGATAGTTTGGCATTTAACTTCTTTTTGGTGAGTTTCAGACATTGTTTATGAGTAAATTTAATCATATCCCAGGTGTAGTATTCCTTTATATTTATTTTCACATGTTGACTATCCTGTGGCCTTCAATAATGGATATCACATTTATTATTATTTATTTTTTTTATGTTTGTTTTTGTAATGGGGTTTATAGTCGCTTTCTAGAATCTTTCACTAACATCACGACTTGTCAGTTTAGAGCAGGAGGACACCCGCAACATCCGTAGCGCTGAATGTTGCAGTAATCCTGCGAGCACCGGCTGGTACTGACAGACCATGAATGATATAGTTGCAGCTAAGAACTAGTCAAAAACGGCCATAAATATCTATGATAATATACCTTTGAAATGCTTTAGATACACTATTGAAATCCATGTTAAATTAATGTCCTAAACGTGTAAAATAAGAATCAGACATTTAATTTACCCTGTGCTTTAATTGATCAAGAAGGGAATTAAGGTAAATCAAATTGATGCTCTCTTATCTACTACGAGACCGTAAGTACTCTCGTAGCGATCTCATATTAATGGCGCTCGTGCATTTACGAGAGAGCAATGGTCTCATGGTAGATATGAGATATTCGAGAAGCTTTACACAGGGTATTTTAATCTTATTTGGTGTGATCGAGTACACAACTTTAACATGCTTATCTGACAATTCTGAATCAGCATCAGCAACTTTAGAATGAACATTTCGTGGACGTCAATTTAAAAATGTACTAGTGACAGAAATGCACTAATTGGACCCCAGTTTAAAATTAACGGTAGTAATTGAGTATAGGTGACACATATTGCATTAAAATGTACGGCTGATAACGCTTAATGTAACAAAAATAATATAGTTTTTGAAACACAGAATTTCCGCCGTCACGTTCATAGTAGGAATTATATTTCAACACAGTAATATTGAATATATATGTATTATTTTTATTTAGACAAAATTTATAGATGGTAAAATATCCATGATAGTTGCTTTAAAGGGGCAAGATCATACTTGCATAGCGAAAAATGGTCACTATCGGGGTTATTACATATTCTGAAAGAACAATCTTTCCCCGACATGTGTTAATTTTTTCAGA
>JAUTBQ010194118.1:0-10142 GCA_032361185.1 Lepetodrilus ovalis | reverse complement strand
CACTGAAAATGGTTCTATTTTTAGCTCCTTGTCTGTGTTGCGCAGGTTTTCCCCTAGATGTCAGCCAGGGTTAATGTTGAGTGTAGCGTAATCAGTAACTCTGGAGTGCGAGGATGCCCCTAGATGTGAGCCAGCGGTACCGTGCAGTGCTAACTGATGGAGCATTCACTCCCATATTTGGTGACCGCTTATGGCAACATTTCTGATGACCTCTGACCTGTGTGTATTTCAGATGGGTTGAATGATGGCCGAGGACCCGCCAGCGACTCAGGGCAGCAGTGTGAAGGTCACTGACCCATGTCAGAGTGCGGTGGCGCGGCTCCTGCTGGCGAGCTCTATGCTTGACCATGAGGACATCAGGAAGGACGATGGTCAGCTGCTGGCCGCCACTCCCAGTGCCGGCAAAACCGCGGATGTCGAACAGCAAGCGCCACATTCAGAGGAGGGGAATCACCACGGTGACGACAGTATGGACGGATCGCCGTCTTGTCAGAATGACCTGTCACCTGATGTCTACATCACATTTCCACCATCTGGCCCAGGTTTGCGTTTTTTTTCTCCATTTTTTTGTATCAGAAAGTATATCAGTAAATTTCTATTGTTTTATAGCAATTACTATTGGAAATGAACATATGAAAACAAGCTCATTTTATCATCCATTATTCAGTATTTTAAAATGTCTGTAGTTAACTCAGAAAATGAGTTTGAGGTGAAGTGGAGTGATTTGGAATGTCATTTACCTTTGACCTCGTCTATATTAGACCTGCCACATGACTAATACTAATCTGCTTCTTTCTGCTGCAGGTCTGAAAGCACTGAAATGTCCGATGTGTGACTACTGTACTAATGACAAAAGTAACTTTCGACGACACAAGCGACTACACATGCGGAACAACCCCGCGACCGTTCTCCGCTGTGGAAAGTGTGACTTCTCCACGGTCCTTCCGCGCAGGATCCGCGAGCACTACAGCCAGGACCACGGGGAGGACTATGGACCACCGCAGCCACTGATCCCTGAGGCCACCGCGCTCCGCATCCAGACGTTCAGCGACAACCACTTCAGCAACAACCACTTCAGCAATGGCAGCATGGAAATCCCACATAACCAGTGCACACAGACTGCGATACCTGTCGCGGGTACGATCCACACGCTGATGGGAGCGCCACCTAGTGTGCAGTTCCGCCGCGCAGAGCCACAGATATTGACAAACTGTGTGACGCAGTACCGTCCGTACGAGGTTCCCATGCAGCATGTGGCGCAGGAAAACCACATGGCTTCCGACTACCTTCGATCCATCGTCTCCAACATCATCACGACGCATCACACCCCACGAGTACCGGCCACAAGTACCATAACATCCTCGAGCTTTTACCTCCCAACGTCGGTCGACTCGCATGCATTGTCTCCCTTTACACATACACTCTCCTCCAGACAGCCAACCGAGGAATCCATGGAGGAGAAACTGCAAGTGAAAGTAGAACCTGTGGAATGTGGCAGAACGTCTCATGTCTCCAGCTCTGCTACACCAGCAGCCTGTGCTAACCATAGTAATGTCGCACATCACTCAGAGGTGTATGCAGCGCCACTTAGTGGTGACCGTAATAACGAGGCAACGCCATCTGGCCATCACATTGTAAACTCTCAGGTTACTATGCCTCGCCCCGTCCTGAGACCACACATGGCCCCTCCAGATGTGAGGGCCACCCACAGTTTGTTGACGGCAGTGGACCCACACGAGCAAGGACCAATTCTCGTTTCGCGCGACCTACATCCACTCATCAGCATGCACGAGGTTCACCCAGTTGCTGATTCTCTCCCTCACAGACCTGTCGTACATCCTCAAAGTCTTCGTCCAGATATAGACATACAGTTTGTTCATGTTCCGGTGAAAACAGAAATGTCCACTGTTGGTATTCAATGTACATTTCCAGTAGTAAAGTCTGAAAATACTTCTTTACAGGATCACTGCGACAGGCAACAGTCTCGGACATTTCTCATTGAAAGGTCGGTGCAATGCGAACTCTTGTCATCTGGGAGGAGGATATCTTCCACACGCATGATTTCGGATCCTGGTGACGAAAACCAATCTGGACTACAACAGGAGTCGAAGTGCGCACATTGTGGTGTGACATTTGAGGATGAGGTCCTCTTCTCGATTCACATTGGTTGCCATAGTCACACGGATCCATTCATCTGCAATGTGTGTGGCAAGCAGTGTTATAACAAATATGGCTTCTACTCACACATCATGCGTGGCCACCACATGTGATTCAGTAGGATGTGAGGTCAGCATTTAGCAAGGCAGCAAGTCATCATCATGTTTAAGGAGCTAGTACTAGTAGGGTATTAGGGTGCCAAGTCGTCATCATCTACTACTGAGTAGGGTGTTCTCAATGATTTCCAACAGTATTCAATTCACAACAATGTTATAGTAATGTTTATTCCGTCTCGGAAGTGAACAGTAACAATGTAAGCAGAATGATAAATGTACTTGATTGATTTTTTATTGTCATAATTACTACGGTTTCAAAACAACTAAGCATTTTGTAGTTGTTACATACCATTTCTCCTGTTCACGTTGTCTTTTGTAAAGATTTTAATAAGCTTCAGATTGGGTCCAATAACGGGAATAAATCATCTCCACTCATACTGGACATCTCGGTGACTATTACTGTCAACAGATGACATCCTAGCATTTCTTGTGTTCAGCAGATGATAGGTGTGTTCATAGGTGTGTTCATAGGTGTGTTCATAGTCTGACTTTGTTCAGTATGTTGTGTCTGTTTCTCATCAGCATAATTTGGATTGTTGTACAATTCTTGTTCATTCAAATGTTGTGTGTTGCTATGACAACCATCTTAGACAGGCTTACTGTTCAGATAAAATCTAAGTTGCTTTTGAAAGAAAACAGGTATATTGGATGATTCAGTTACTGAGCTTGTCTGAAGTCAGAATGACTAAGTGATATGAAATACTCTACTGTAAAATATTGGTGATTTAGTGGATGTAAGAATGTCAACTTTCCTTTTGTTGTGAATATGTATCTGAGAAGTCAAAGAACAGTTTCATCCAATGTTGCTTGTAGATTTGTGCCATTGTTAATGCATCTGCCATCTGCCATCAAGACTACATTACACTCGACACACTGACCTCTGACCCATGATGACTGGCAGCAGAAGAGGGCGCCAGTGAACTATGACCCGTCAGTGTTCACATCTACATTGCCTCACGACAGCAGCATGTTCACTGTATAGAGATGCTTCTTTACCACCCAAGCATTGTGAAAGACGTGTCTGGTATTTAATGACACTGACACAAGTGTTCGTCCTTGTGTTCCTGTGGTGTCGAGACTGCGCTGTCGGCAGAACACTAGCCAGTCTAGTGGCAAGACATTGTCACCTAACAATAATTACTTATATTTTAATGTGCAAAATTCACATTCAATCAAAACCTATGACTGCTGTATAGTTCAGAACTGGCCTTATATTGTATACTGTGTATGCATCAACATAGGAAATCATTCTGAATATGATAACCATATTTGTAAGAAAACTGCTGTTGTGCTTAGTGTCTTTGTATTTGTGCTATGTGTTCTTATGCTTGTGAAATATTTATTTTGAAGTGGTTTTGTCACTTTTATGACAATTCTGTTTAGTAGGTTGTAAGTTGATGTGATACAGCAGTTTGACAATAGCAGCCTGCATGACATATATCGTGGTATTGTGTAGCATTGACCGATACCTGTGCATGTCAATAAGGAATGCTGATCGATGAGTTCTTCGTTTAAGAATTACCTAGTTTTTTTTTACAGACAATATGTAACGTAAGGTACAATGCAATTGTATTTCATGCTGGGATTTTTTATGTTACATTTGTTTTCCCTTTTCCACAGTACGATCATAGTTCTACGAGAATCATAACTCCATGTAGAGGTGTAGAAGTTATAACTCTCGCAACACTGAGATCGTACTATGGAATGTGACCCAGGTGTATATGTCAAATTTCCTGATTTTTCGATTGAATGAAATAACTATTTACATTAGAGTAATTCACATGTTGATGTTAACACAAATTTCAATGACTATGGTGCAGTTTGTGCTACATGTTCTAGATAATTTGTTTAACTACTTATGTAACACGAAACAAGTGTATCGTCATAACCAATGATAACCATATTTTCAATTTCATTTTAACATCATTTGGTTAGTACATGTCCTGAATTGTGCAATTCAAGAAACATCCAGGAGATTCTAGTCCTACTTGAACCATTTGTCTTCTGTCTATCTTCCATAACATTCTTGTCCTACACCTGTCCTACACCTGTCCTACACCTGTCCTACAGCTATATAATAATTCTCATTCTTCATTATGCATACATCTCTACAAACTGTTATATCTGGAAACTGTTTATGTTTATGCCATACAAAATATATTTGTAGTAAGAATTTGATTGAACATGTCTGTAATCACTGCTCCTACCGTCTGTGCTGTTGTGCCAAACACACCGTTTAACAGAATCTATCTTAGAACTTCAACATCTGAGTTTGCACTTCCTTGACTGCTTATCTCCCTTTATCAGAAGTTGCACTTTGATCCTGAATTCCATTGGAATGCACAGACAAAACTAAAAATTATTATTCACTATGAGGACATATCATATTTCATTAAATGTGTGACATTTTAGTCATTGGTGTGACCTGTTGCATTGACATTCACTAAAATGTAGTTTGGAACCAGTGTAGTGACCGATGTATATGTGCATAATTCAACGATGGCACTTTAGCAGATTCTATATCCAATATCCTCTGTGTGATTTTCTTCACACATTGCTGTCTGATATTACACAGTGGATTATTCTGGCTGTTGATGTCGCAGTTAACCCTCTCCCTGCTGGAATATGCACAAACGCAGCTATTTAGGGCATCTCTGGTTGCCTGCAGCAGAGAGAGGGTTAATGCTTCCTCTTTTCCATCTTCATCTTCATATCTTTTATGCATAGCCAAGACTTGTTAGTCTGAAAAGAGAAATTACTGAAAAATTATGTTTGTTTAAATTAAATACTGACGTGTTGAACAAAGTAGCTGTATCTGAACAAAGTAATTACATGTATATCTGAACATGTCATTTGTTGAACAAATTAGCTATTTCTGAACATGATACATTTACGTTGGTGTTCAACAAAGTAGCTATATCTGAACATATTGTATTAATTAGGTAGTTATTTCTGAACATGTTACTGTGTTTGAACATAATACTGTTGAACGAAGTAGCTATGTCTGAACTATGCTGAGTTGAACGAAGTAGCTGTCTACATAATACATGTACTGTGTTTAACAAAGTAACTTTTGTTTGGTGCTGTGTTGAACAGAGTAACAATGCCACTACTGCTATGTGTGTTTAGTTATCAGTGTTCATTGTACATGTTGTAACCATAGTGACATTGTGATGTGATATATAGTCTACTATACACTACTAAATAGTCTATCATAGGTTGTTTATAAGCACTGCACACAGACGATTGTTCATCTCCATTATCACCAGCTTTACATTGCCAATGGAAAAATTGCACTACGATCGCCCGTGTTCAGTGGACGGTGACTGCAATTTTCCATCATCCTGACCAATTGCACAATATCCAGCATGCTTTAATATTTGGAGACGGTCGTCGGCGACAGTGCAGTGCTTGGCGATTGTGACACAATCACTTGATTATATCAGCCAATCATGCCTCGTGCTAATGCTATCCGCACCTGATGTATTCAACATGTCCATGTGAATGCTGTACGAACCTCGTGATAACTAAAAATAGATAATAAAAAAATGAGTAAGTGATTACGCATACACCACACACTAAGTGATTGAGAGCCAATGGTAAATCAGCGATAACGGAGACGGAAGTTCGCTAGTGTGTGGCCGGTATTACTGATATTATGCATGAAAGTCCTTGTTATTAAAGTCCTTGTTCACTTTGAATGTGGTCACACCAGATTTATTCTAGAAGAAACAAGTTTCATGAAATTCATTTTGAAAGTCTGCCATTTGATGTAAACAGATGTGAATGTTGTGTAGTCCGCGTCTCTCTATCCCACTGCATGCCGTATTTAGCAGTGTTTGTCAATGTTGGTGTAGTCCTGTTGCTGATTATTGCTAAACAAAATTATTTTGCTGTTGATGGTATCATTCTGCTTTATGCTATATATTTACTCATTTTAGTGCTGGATTTACAATTAACTGATCTCAATGAAAAATGTTTGTCGATTGGCATCCATGACCCAACACAGTGGACATAGTATGCCAGCCCATATAGCTGGTGTGTCCGATAGGCTGTAACTAGTGACATGAGTAACATAATCATGTCTGTTACTTTCTGTAGCTACAGTAACAGATGTAGGTATCTGAAGTTTTCAGCATAAACATTAGCAATGGTATTACCCTGACAATACTTTTGATTGAGCACTTTCAAGGAAACTACACAGACACATAGTTGAATTGAGCAAAAATATTTATCGATACAAAAGTACATGTATTGAGGTTTATTGATTTCTTCATAATTATTCAGTTGTACACTAGAAGTTAGTGCTTGAATGAACTGTTACATGTTTATGATGTGATCTGTCTAACTAATCAATTTGCCTTATTGTGATTCAAGCTGGCAGCTCGTCATTAACTAATCAAAATCAGTAAACCTCTAGTTAGTCATCTTCATCCTTATCATTAATTAGTGAGTTTAGATACTGCTGGTTGCCATATTTACAATGTTGATTTGCTTTTCTTCTCGTACCCAAGCCAAAGATATCATATTCTGCCAGTATAGTGTGTTCAAGACGTATTTTATTACATGTATACATTGTGTTCATCATGTTCATGAATTATGATGGAAGTATGCTCTATAGCTTACATTTTTGGTCATATTCATCAATTTTGGTTTTAGTATTTATGAATATTATTCTCATAAGAATGTTTGTTTATTTGACAATCAAGACATTTACTATTTCAAAGAATCATGAGAATTTCAGCTTTATTTCTTTTTAAAAGCCTGCATCTTGTTCATATTTACTTAACAGTTTGATTTGTTTGTAAAGTTCTGTTGTGGTAAAATCATTTCACTTAAAGGGCTAGTTGACAAAGAAAAACAGAAATTGTGGCAGCGATTATTTCATTGTGAAAGTGTGACATAGTCGACATTCCGAGTTGTTTTTGGCAGTTTCATTCGCCTCAGACCTTACGATATTTATTTCCTACATATGATGTTATCGTTAATCACAATAACACATTGCTTCTTACTGCATCAGTGTATACCTGTGATATTCAAAATAATGCAATAAATCTGAAAGAAACAAATTCTGTAGCATCCTGAGTTTACTGCTATCAGGATGTTATGGTCTATAATGCATCAATATAGCAGTTATAGGTTATGTTTTTTTTAAGACTAGCATTTCTATGGTAACGCATGTCAACAATGTAGCATTTCCATGTTAAATATTGAAAACAATGTAGCATTTCTAATTTACCTGCACGACCACAAATTACTGTATCCATGGTAATGCATGGCAATAGTGTAAATTCAAATGACTTGCATAGCAACAATTTTTAGAATACAAAAGGGGCGGGATGTAGCACAATGGTAGAATGTTGGACTTCGGAGCAAAAGGTACCGAGTTCAAATCCCGCCCCACAGGGGCCCGGCATCAATTTTGCAGAAGTTACATTTCTGACGTGATATTGGTAGGATGCACAGTCTGTAGAGAGGCACTAGCTGGTGCTCGCAGGTTTACTGCAACATTCAGCGCTACGGATGTTGCGGGTTTCCTCCTGCCCTAAACTGAAAAGTTGTGATGTTAGTGAAAGATTCTAGAAAGCGACTATAAACCCCATTGCAAAAAATATGCTCTGAATTGTGGTATTGAAGTTTGATCAATCAGTATCAGCCAGTGATCAGCCAGTACCTCTACCTTGTTCTGCAGGCGTCCCGACGTAGCCTGGCCTGCTGTATATCAGCAAATCAACATAAACAAAGTGGCTAAAAACTCCACATCAAAAGAAGCATGATATTCTTGCATTGGTTGTGAGTTTAAGAGATGAGTGTTGTGGTGTGTCACCCACTAGTGATCTGGATCCCAGACTGTGATATAAACAAGTAAATGTATTGGTAAAAAATATAGTTTAATACAATAAATAGTATACATGACAAATTTGGAGTGGTTATCTAATAAGTGAATCAATAATACGATATATTTGACTGTTAGCAAGACATTTAATTCAAACAAGTATTACTTTTGGAGTATATGCATGATAAGTATGGTAGAACTGAAACAAATAGCAGGCATGCTTTTTGAAAATTCTTAAAAACCAAGTATTCAATTTGCATTCAAATATTTGTTTGAAATCTTATAATATAAACATCTTAAATGTACCGTACGGTCAGTAAATATCCATTGTTGTGTATTTCAGACTAGATATTGACCAGTAACATTGAAACAAAAAGGTCTCAAGGTATTACAGAAAATGTGGGATCAACAACTCTTGACTCTGTGTTTGAATGCTGTCATAATTTAATATTCATCTCTAATTCAGCTCTAATGATAAGGCAGCTCAGAGCTTTGAACAGTCGAACTCTGACCATAGCCTGCAGTGGTTGTGCAAGGCACTGGCTTCAGGATACTGTATGTTATGTAGCTGAGGTGATGTCTGTACGGGATCCTCGTGTCTCACAGTGACTCCAGTCTGGTCTTTACCTGGGAATACACCTCCTCCAAACTATCACGGTCTAGCTCTCCAACTAGCAACAGTACAGAATGTAAGATGTTGGCATTCTGAAATGTAACACAATACCTTGTCATGACTTTCCTATAGCATCACTGATGGCTCATCATCTCTCATTTGATGGCCCATGATGTCACCCAAACATACATACCGATCTTGTTGTTTTATTGATGTCTTTGGGATACTTGGATAGCATAAAAACATGATCAAACCATATACCTTCACCAACTGTTGTGCCAGGAACAAATTATGTTAAGAAATCCATATTGACAACTAATCATACAACTTATTTTTTTGTTGTAGAACATGTAACAACTGAACAATGTATGTTGATATAGATACGCTGGTACAAAAGTACAAGTTTTAGGTCGAGATTGATCTTGGTGATCACTTGACACTGGTGATGGATGACAAAAGTTGACACACATTAGACATATTATACATGTTAGAACAACATAGTGTCTTACTTTTGCCTTGGTGTGGCTGGTTGGGTTGGATTTAGGTGATCGGATCATGGACTTTGGCAATGGTTTCAGTCCCAGTTGTTCTCGAATTCGACTGAAAACAATCAAGAAAGATGGTTTGCTTACATAAGTTACAATATTTGATGTACTAAATCCCCAGGATGTGTCAAGATAGTGCCTGTACGAGTAGAGAATTAAGTAACTTTGTACTGGATCCTTAGTAACTGAACTGTGACTGGGTAACTAGGTTGAACGGTAATACAGAGTATACGATATGCTCATAGGCCAGACAACAGACAATTGTGATTTCAGCAGAGAACAAGCCCAGGCTAGATGGTTAAAGCTACGTCCAGTGCAAATAAGTTGACCCCTAGACAAATAAATCAGCAAATGTCTGCAGATGCACAGAAAATTGTCATGCCCATCATAAATCACAGTAATACAGTGTATTAGAATATTTAACATTCTTTTAAGACATTTAAAAGATCAATACAATGGATCAATGGTCAGTTCAGCAACTACAATTGAGGAAATCCATGAAACTATCAAATAACTACAAACTTTATAACATTTCAACCATTAAAAAGATGGATAAATAAACATTTATGTACAACAGATTTACCATGTAACATTATCCAAGAAACAATTATTGAATCCATATTTAAAAGAATAACCATTCTAAATTATTTTGTAGCATGACATACTACGGTATGTGTACTGGTCCTAGCATTATCTACCTGTAATCATTGTATGCCAATCTGTGGTCAGACATAGCTTCAAAACACATCACATGGAATGCTTGTATGATTTGTATGAACAAAAGTTGAATGAGTATACTAGTCAGCCAGCCAACATTGATAAAAGGGCCTGGAAAATGTTTGGATGGCATTTCTTTGTTACAATTGATCTAACTA
>JAUTBQ010194107.1:0-10143 GCA_032361185.1 Lepetodrilus ovalis | reverse complement strand
TGATAACTGTTATGGATATTTAGTGATATCTATGATCACATTACAGAAATAAGTCAAAATGCTGTAGTGAAAGAGATTACTCTAACCGGTATGGTACATAAAGTAAGATAGTATGACTCAAGTGCCATTTTATATTTATCGTACTGTACATTACGCATTCTCAATTTCATTTCTCATTTCCAATTTTTATACTAACTCACCAGCCCTTTGAACTTTGCCCTCTTTGTTGACCTCCATGACTTGGTCCTCATTGGTACCCAGCAGTCTGGCCATTTCATTGTAGAGGGCGCCCTCCACAAATGGGTCTTGTTCCGAGTAGAAGACAACATACGGGAAATGAAGGACATCGGCTGCTATCAGTCCGCCTGCAATCTGATGACAGAATATTCAGTCTCGATATTTGCCATGATATTTGGTAGAACATTCAGTCTCGATACTTGCCATATTTGGTAGATCATTCAGTCTCGATATTTGCCATATTTGGTAGAACATTCGGTTTCAATATTTGGCATACATGTTTTAAAAGGATTTGGCAACACATTCAGTCTCCATATTTGGCAGAACATTACAGAAAATAATACAGATGAAAGGTCTTATATCAAAATTCAAAGAACTTCTCGTGTGAATTTCTCTCACCAAGTTCCAGCTTGAGCCAGATAGTATTAATATATTTGCAATCATGTAATTTGGACACAAATATAATGGCATGCATGTTCCACAAACCTCGTCAAATCCGATTCCATTGATGGTTTTTGAGGTTACCCTGGTATCTCTATAGCTGAAGTGGCTGTTCAGCCCAAGTGTCTGTTTAGCGGCAATGCTCAGTACTCGACATCCGAATCTGAGAAACGGATGATCCCACAGAAAACTGATTATGTTGTGCAACCAGTTTGGTTGGATGCCCCTATTGAGAAAACAAATATTAATCCGTTAAAAAATGTGCTAACACTAAAATAGCAATAAATTTGCAGATAAAATTAACATAATGTTGTGGGTGTCGGGGCTCCAGACTAACGTTTGGAGTTACTTGCCCGCATGGCTAGTCAAGGCAAGTTACAAAGGCACCAAAGGTGCTATATACAGTGTCCCCTATATATAACGTTGAATTTGGGGTCCATGACATACCCGCAGCCTTATAGTACCGGCCTTATATAATAGTGCAGGTAAATAACAAAAAGTAAAAATGGGATCCACATCTGACCCAGCCTTGTATCCGAATCCGCTCTGTATCGAACAGCTTTATATCGAGGGAGCACTGTATTAACAAAGCTCATGAGCTGTGTCATGTTGACTCCCTACTTTAAGGGGGTTAGTAGGTCTTGAGAGTTATATCAGAAAATAAAAATCTGTTTATTATGAAAAGACTTGTGTTTTCAGCCACACGAGGACGGGCCACTGTTCTACCCCACCGTGTCCACCATTACTCTAGGATCTCATGCGGTCCTCAACTTCTACCACCATCTGAAGGACCTCCCTGAGGCTGGAGGGCAACAGGTATAGTGATGTATAGCGATGTTTAGTGATGTATGGTGATTTATCATTATTCAGGATAGATTCTGGCAATTTTATTGGTCAGCTCGTAAAATCCCGTACACACCGATAAACACACATGTAACTAATAGTATTGCAATGTATAGCTATGTATAGCAATATATAGTGATGTGTAGTGATGTGTAAATAAATAAAGGATTTTTAGAAAGCGAAAAAATTTAAATGGGAAAAATAACTATGTTCAAATGTGAAAAATAACTATTTTTGAATAATTAGAAAATTACAATTTGAAAAAATATATGTAATCTTTGTATTTTTAGGGTCGGAAAAGAATTATTTTTGGCAATTAATTTAGGTGTTTGAATTATTAGATTGTTCGAATAATTAGGAGAATTATGGTATATGGTTATCACAGGTTTCCTTTTGTCATAAACTGGCATGCCATAATGTGAGCGAAATGTTGAAAGCTCTAAGCTGCAATTCAAAGAATAGACACAATATAAAACTAAACATATTTGTTAAAAGAAAACGGCTATTGGCCCTTAATTAATTTTGCTGAGTACTGTATTTATAAAATTGTAAGTTGTATGTTTCCTTCCTTTCCCAGGAGTCTCCGAGTTTCAAGGATCGGCACTTTCAGTCGGTGTTGCTGGAGCCGCGCAGCCTCATTCTGGTGAGAGAAGAAATGTACACGAAATATCTTCACGGCATTGATGAAGTCACCATGGACACAATCACCGATAACATCGTCAATCTCGATCAGTGCGCACTAGGAGAGTGCGGGGACACACTAACCAGAGACACTAGGATTTCCCTTACAATAAGGGTGGTGCCAAAGATACTCAAATCTAAAGTGTTTTTTGGGAAAAAGTGATTTGTGTGAACGATATCGGAATTATGTGTAGATGCTTGGAAGTTGACTGGATGTGCAAATTAACCTTCTGTGCCTTGGTCAGCAGGAGGCAATCACAGATGCCCTTTGAGTATGTAGGAGTGTGTGTGTGGTATAAAGTAAGGACTTTAAGTCTCGTCTGGGCGACTTCTGCTGACAGGCTTCCGGTGATGCATAATCGGAGATATAGCATTAGACAGGGCTATATGTTAACCTTTTGAGGCACCTGTCACTGTGCCCTATCGGACATGTAACTCTAGGTAAATGGCTTGTTAATCTAGGCTAATTCACATGTCCGCCTCTGGATCATACCTGTCCCGGACAGGCGGACAATCCTTACTGTCGAGCCCTGTTAGATAAGTGCAAATCAATTACATTTAATGCAAATTGTTGGTAACATTGTTTGAAAATGGAACTACAGTGTATAGGCTTTGATAAAAAATAATCCAGTGAACTTAGTCCACAAAAAATATCTGTAAACCATGTATCGTAAACACTGTAGTGTGGTTGCTAGTGGCACTTGCTTAGATTGCTTTGAATGACATTCCAATTACCGTTTGTATGATGTGACATCACTATTGAACAGCGTCAGCTTTCAGTCAATGCATTGCACATTTGGATGCCTTGCCAGTTTATGTCACCATATTTTAAATGAATGAAGGGTTATCTTGTGTTTATTTACAGCCAGGATGGTTACCCTGTTGGCGAAGTTGATAGACACAATCCTGGCATCTCGGGTTCGAATCCCAATGTTGCCAGGGCCCTTTTTAGATCAATCCAACATATCGATTGGTGTGAACAGAAATGTAAATTATGTTGTGAATGATGTGTAAATGGTGTGTGAACTCTGTGGAAAATGGTATAAATTATTGATGTTTGAAGTTTGTGTTCCTAATTCCATTTCACTTGGGATGTCAGAATGTTCGTGATGGTATACTCTGTGATGGAGGTGCACGGACGCTGGCCCTGACACTCTGCAGGTTCTCATTCAGAACACAAACATCCATGTGTATAAGCTAATAAATGTAAACTTCAATACGCTACAATCCTTGTTCTTTGTTTATTCAACAATTAGACATTTCACATTATTCACACAAATATATGTACATTATCACACAAATGTATATATACATTCAAATATTTATATATCAAAGATGCACTGTTATTGCTTTGTGAGTGTCTTTGGTAATGTTATTATATTGTTTACGAGGTGTTCATGTTTGGATCATGTATGTTGTGAATGAGGTGTTGTCTATGTTGTTTATGAGGTGTTCATGTTAGGATCATGTATGTTGTGAATGAGGTGTTGTCTATGTTGTTTATGAGGTGTTCATGTTTGGATCATGTATGTTGTGAATGAGGTGTTGTCTATTTTGTTTATGAGGTGTTCATGTTAGGATCATGTATGTTGTGAATGAGATGTTGTTTATGAGGTGTTCATGCTAGAATGATGTATGTTGTGAATGAGGTGTTGTCTATGTTATGCAGTATTGTTTATGAGAGAACAAGTATGTAATTCTTAATGGATGTGTTATGTATTCAGACAGTAACCCTTCAATAAAATACTACACAAACCGACTATTCCAACAGGAGTAATAATTTAAGTACAATATAAATAACGAGGAGCCAATTTATAGCTAAATGTCTTTACACACCTGAGCAGTTTATGCCTCGTTTTACATTGTGTGAAGCATATAGCGATAGCACTTGTAAACCTTTGCTATTAATATAATTATAGGATAAACCATCCCACGTTGAAAAGGTGATTTAAAATGGCACACTGTCGTGATAGTCATTGCTGCAACATATTCAAATAACCCCATCAAATGAACTTTCATATCCTGTTTACATTTAACCAAAGCTATTATCCATTTTACAGGAGGAATTATTTCATAATTATTACTGTGCACAATACATGGTTAATTAAAATAATATATACATTGATAACTAGCAGGACATAAGTAATTTGAAACAATACTTGTTTAGACAAATTAAGGGTATAATATCACAGGTATTCATGGTTGTTTTGAACTAGTTCTTAGCTACAACTTAAGTACATTTACTTGACATCTATAAAATCATGTTTCTATTTCCAAAAACCTTTCCACCGCTCTATGGTAGACAACATCCCATTTCAACCCCACAATATAGGACTTTGCCAGTTTTTACTGATGGTAAACAACCTGAATATGGTCGTATTTCTTTTTGCTTCTTTGTGATAATGCAGAGGACATAACTCAGTGGTACTACTAAAATATAAAACGACACAATTACATTCATTCACAGATCAGGTGTTGCAAGATGATTAATGCTTCATAACATGAATTCATATAAAATATGAAATTTGTGGTAACTATCGAGTATTGGGGAATAAGTCTATTAGTAAATAACAACTTTTGGATGGACAAATCAAACATAAGTAATCTCAGATAAAGATTTGTTTGACCATTATCGATGTCAGCCATCTGTGATAGTATGCCTTTAAAAATGTGTTTGGCCAATAAATCACTCAATCATCTGTGATTGTATACATTTAGAAGAGAAGTCTTCTGCTGTTTCTTTCCCCACTCGCTTTTTCACAACTCTGACTCGTATACTGAACATAACAATTAACCATCCATTCATCTGTCAACAATATGTTGCAAAACAATATCACAAGATAATTGATATTTGCATACAAATTGTGCACCAGAGTTGCATGATTATGTACAGATCTGATCTATGTACACGGATATGGAAGATGACATGAGGAAGGTCATGGGAAGAATACTGAAATGAATGATTTGTTGCACTCAGAGAATATTGCACATGTAGGTAAATGTATATGATTTAGTCATGATAAGCACTAGTCGGTCGGATTTTTATCACCATTTCTTTCATGGATATGTATGCTTTCCTCCATGGTTTCCATGAAATGCCGTCAAATTTTGTTGCATGTACGCCTCTCTTGTAGTAAATCCCCGTGGGATTGGCCATATAACACTTGTAATACCACCATCCTCCTTTGAAGCGTTTCGCACAGTTATGGTCATAATCCATAAGTTCTAATTTCACAAGGTCGTTGTCCCTGTCGAAAGTCGTAAATTTCATGTTGTTGTGTTTCTCGAAGCCATCGCCAGCATTACCGCTGTATCTGTCTATGTGGAGGCGATACGACTCACTTTCGTCGTCGATCCAGAAATCTTCGTACTCTGCGTATGCCTCTTCCCAGTCGAAGTCGGTGAGGTCTACTTTCATGCTGTAGTGGTCCTGGTTGGTCAGATAGTGGATGTTGTCCAAACCAATCCAGTGGTCAGAATATAAGGCTGGAAACAACAAAAACTCCAGTTATTGCAAAAAAATATTATTTATGTGAATAGTCTGTTCTGTTCATAATCTATAAGAAAGAACTGGACATTTAGTTCCAAAGTCCATAGAATGTGGGATATTTATTAATTCATAACCTATTTGGGTGGGTTGAGGAATGAAGGAAAATGCCCCCATTTTAGTTTTATGTTTTATCAGGTGAAATGGACCTTCCTAAAATAGTAGCAGGGCAAAACGTTCTTGAATGAAAAGGGGCAATTTGAGGGAGGGGGACGAACATACATTGCTAAAACAAAAAGAATGCTTCCAAATCTGTTCATGTCGAAATATTGATTTTATTTTTACAATTACAGAATTACTTAATTAAACTCGCCTCCAAATCCATTCTTGTAGTCCTCCCATCCTTTGTAGAAGTCTGTATTGCCACCAAGCCTCTTGTACAGGACGGTCCAGCCTCCGCCCTTCATGTCGCAGTATACCTGCAGCACCTTCTCCAGGCCCACCACGTAGATCTTGTACATCCCGTTCCTCACATTGCCGTCCTGGTAGTACCCGTAACAGTCTGGAACCAGCCCAAGTAATGTGAAATAAATAATGATACTAGTCCATTGGTAATTAATGCTCTAAAACATTGATTATGCACAAACACAGCTTTTTTAGGGCATCTCCGGTTGCCTGCAGCAGGGAAAGGTTAAGTGGAGATAATAGGTTGAGATATATAGACGTCTACTAACAAAACAAAAATAAACAAAAATCTGAATAGGAATCAGAACCATGGATCAGGGTATTGTTTCTCGAAGCTCTCTTGTCCACTAAGAGACCATAGTACATGTGCGCTATGTGTTAAGAGATCACTACGAGAGTACTTATGGTCTCATAGTAGATCATGCTCTCCTGACGGTGATAACACAACAGTCTGTGTTATACGCTGTCACACTACGAGGGCTTTCGCATGTTCAACATTATAAGGAATTTGATTGGTTCATATTATTATTGGCTGATGGGTGCAGGTGCAAAACGGCAATATCCAAAACGGCTCACAATATTGACGAAAAACGAATATTGAATTGGCGAAAATGGCACCAAATCAATTGGTAGGAAACAGTACCTTAACTTGTATTCTAATTAGATAAAGGTCTACTGTTTGGAATTTAGACGATATCAATCGTTAATTGATAGCTTCTAAATTGAATATTGTGCACCATTTTGGATGTTGCCATTTTGCACCTGCACCCATTGAACCAATCAAATTACGTATAATGCTGAACACACAAAAACCCTCATAGTGTAACAGCGTAAAACACAGACTTGTGTTATTGCTGTCAAGAGAGCATGATAGTGGATAAGAGCTTCGAGAAACAATACCCAGCTAATTAAGTTTGTATCTTAGGTTCATAGTTATAGCTGCACTAAAACTAATAATATAGTGTAATGGAAAACACGATGTTGGAATATATACCTTTGTAATTTGGAAGATCATTTCCAGGAACATACAGGATCTTCCTCTTCAAGTCTTCTACTTTAGCTGCTGGTTTGTCCTCACTGGTGGAACCTGGTTTTGCAGTATCAACAGCTGCTTTAGTGTCGACACCTTCCCTTTTCAGTGTTGCAGTACTTCTATCTGAGCTAGGGTTGGCCTCAACTTTAGGTGAGCTAGGGCTGCCCTGAACTTTAGCATCAACTGTCCCTTTTGGTTCTTTGGATGCAACTGTGTCTGCAGTATGTTCTTTGCTCTTCTGGTATAGCGATGGCTTACCCTGTGCAATGTTCACCTCCTCTTTCACAATTCTACTATTTTGCATTGTATTTTTACCTTTACTTTGATCTCCTTGTGCATGTTCTTGAGAGATATCTTTCAATAAGTATGGACATCTTGACCAGTGGATGACAGAGTATGGTGCACATGGTGACATAATAAAGGAAAACAACATACAGTATCTGGCTCTTTTGTTCCCACCACATGGTGACTTTTCAAAATGATTTGCGTGAGGTAGGTTAGGAAAGTGTTTTATTATATTTGACGAGAATTGTCCTGCCCTACCATCATCCACGACGTTGTTGTAGATGTTCGAAGATCCTGAAACCAAGCTGTCTAGTTTCTCCAGTAGACGGTCAGAAGTAGCCCCAAATGCCAGCTTGCTTTTCATATCTTGGGTTTCCTGTCTTTGTTTAATGTTTTCTTCTGCAAGTTCGTGCACCTTCTTCATGATGCTAGATATCAGAGCAGTTTGATTCATAACTATCTGGTACAGAATCTGGTTCTGTTCTTCTAAATTATTAGACCTGCTCTGAATCTTCTGGAATAGATTGGAATGATTCCTGAGTAAGAAGTTCAACTCGGATATTTTACTTTGTTGTTGTGCTATCAGCTCGTAATGTTTGGTGCTGTTTGCAGTAAGCTGCTGCTGTTTGCTCTGGTCGTGCCCCAGTTCCAGGTATTTCCCATGACGTCTTCTTAGGTTGTCATTCTCATCCTTCAAGGTTACGTAGCTCTGGTTCATCTTCAGGAGCTCATTCTCAAGCTTGAGGATCTGGTTCTCCAGCTTGGAGAATGAGTTGCTGTCGTTCTGTTTGGTGACCCGTTCTGATAGCAGTTGGTTCTCCAGCTTCATTATCATGATCTCCAGGGCTTGGATCTTGTTGCCATACTCACCGACACGTTGCTGGAAAATAAGTTCAAATTTGTGCAGATCAGCGGTGAAGTCTCTTAAATCCTGTGCCTGCTTTGGTTGTTGTTGCTGAACAGTGTCTTCATGCTTTCTGAACTCAGTCCCTGTTCTTCTTGGCTCGGTGTGATGTTCTTGCTCTTCATTATGTCCACTGACACGTTCACCGTCTGTATTGCTGCTACTTGTTTCAGCACTGACTGGATCTTTTCTCTTTGTGTCTTCCTTATTTACTCCAACACGTTTACTGTCATTGTTACTGCTTCTCTCCTCAACACTAACTCCACCATTTGTTTTTGTGTGCATCTCCGTAGATTTTGTTGCAACATTTAATTCTTCCTTGAGATTGATCACAATTTCTTTGGTGTCTTTCTCTTTTCTACTAGGAAGAATCGACGTATCTGTATTTTTCACTTCTGTGTGTTTTGAATGCAATAGCACCACATCATCTTGGTGTTTCTTGTCAGATAAAGATGGTGTTCCCTGTGAAGCTTTGTGTTGTGTCCCACTGGCATAAGTTAACTGAGCTGGTTTGTAGATGATGTCTGGATAGTGTTCCATGCACTTCCCATTAGCAAAAGCATAGTAACATAGGTGGTAGCACTGATCTTCCTGACTACACATGTCCGTTATCATCTCTAGAGCAGAGTATCTGTCGTGTCGAGACTCGTATGATTCATTCCATACATCACTTTCCTCGTCAGCCTTCTTTTCTGGCCTTCCTTCAGACAAACTTCTCCTAGACTCATTTTGGCCTTTAGTATCCTTTTCAACTTGACCTTTAGCTGTGTCTGGTTGCTTGCCAATGCTACCGTGTATTTTCTCTCTGGCATCGGTTTCTTTGTCTTGCCCAGCTACTTGTTCATTGGTCGTGTCTGTATGTTTCTTTTCTTTGGTTCCTGTATCCAGCTTCTTTACTGCTTCCACGTCACTTTTATTTTCAGAAGTTTTTTGCTTTGATGTTTCCTCATTGCTTTTCTTCTCTGGTACCATTTGGTTTGATTTTTCTGTTTCAATTTTTCCTTCTGATTTCATGTCTTTCTTTTCGGGTGTCTTTACATCTGGATCATTCACCTTTTTTGAAACTTTAACATATCCTTTTAGAGGATCAAACACGTATTCGTCCTTTTCAAGCTTTTTGCTAGATACCTTCCTTTCACTGGAAGCAAAACTGTCTTGCTTCTGTTCTTTTTGCTTGTTTTCTTCGGTTTGCCCAACTTTACTGTCACTATTTCTGATGACCTTTGATTCATCAGGTCGTGTTTCTGTGACTACACTTTCCTCATCACCGAGATCTGTGTCATCAATGTCTGTATCATCTTTAGGTGAAGGAGGCGTTTCTGATTTCTCTTTGGTATCAGACGTTTTACCATCACCTTTGTTCTTCAGGCTAGCTGCATCCTTTTCTGATGCCTTCAGTGGTTCACTTGTCTTCAAGATATCATCGTACATTGATAAAATCTTGCAGTCCACTTGTCCATCCTTTCGTCCCAAGCTTTCATATTTTTCTATCATCTTTTCAATCTTTGCTTTCCATACTTTTTTAGTACTTGACAGCTCGCCACTCAGATGTCCGTCCGTCAGCAGGTCGAGGTACCATATGCGGACATCGCATAGCTTTGTGTCAAAGTCTCTGGAAAAATCAAAAATACATTATTTACTTAATGTGTGTAACAGGTACGTGTTGGGACTGTTAAATTGAATGGTGGTCCAGGGCATCCTTTCACGAAGCTCTCTTATCTACTAAGAGACTGGTAGCGCTCGCTTTGCCGATAGCTAATACACTGC
>JAUTBQ010194096.1:0-10144 GCA_032361185.1 Lepetodrilus ovalis | reverse complement strand
ATCAAACGTAAATAGTCTCAGACTGAAATTCGTTTGGTCATTATCTAGGTCTATCGACCGTGATTGTATGCCTTTAAACGTAATTATTTTAGTCCGAGTAATAGAAATAACTAAGCTAGGTATGATGTCTACCTCTGAACGGTTTTAGAGAACAGTAGAACCTGCGTTAATCCGTCTTACCTCCCTTGCCTTGTTACCTAAATATAGACAATCCGTACAAGAGTAATGACCATGTGATGAGTGAGAATTTATTATACAATAGAGGTATAGAGACTATCGTAAACATTCACTTAGGATATTTATCTTCGGTTTAATAAACATGGGAAAGTGTGAGGATATGAGCCAATATAAAGTGACGTCTTAAAAAAATACTCCGTGTGAGCGGTTCTTGGATACAATACCTTTTAATTATTATCATTTTAGTATAGCCCTTTAATTATAACCCTATTATTATAAAAATTTAATTATAATTCTTTAAATATAACAATTTAATTACAACCCTTTTATTACGGAATATGTTTATATGTTGTAATCCGCTTTAAAATAAGTATCGCCTTTTGTCTTCGAAAAAGACAAACAATTATAAAAAATCATTACTTACTGGTATAATTATAGTTCTACTGTAAATTACATTTTAAATGCGTCATTAATATAATGCGACGTTTCGATTTTAGACGTAAAATCTTGAAAGTTCGATTCAATATCAAAATAGAGGCTTATATTTGCCCATCGCAGAGAACGAATATTGCTCATATCCATAATTTGACACGTAGTAAAACGTGTTCCAAATACCAATCTAAAATAACATGGAACGTTTCTTTTGCGGTTTCCGTTCTACTTTCCTTACAACTTTATATGTTACATTAGCAGGCGCTCTACCGCTACACCGGGTCTCCTCGGCAATGAATTTGACTCCGTGCACAAATGAGCTCGACACGTGCGCGTGTCTTCGACGTGCAGGTAATATTCGACGTCATCTGACGTTGATGTTTCCCTAGATAACTCCACTTTTCGTTACGAGTATGCAGACATCATAATGAGGCAGTAGAGCATATACCTCTCCTATACGTCGTACTGGTACTACATAGGCCTATTGCATTCTCTTGTCAGACAGACTATACTACTATACGTAGTCTGTCTCACAGACCCTGTTCTCTAATACTCCTATTCGAAATATCTCCTATTGACAAAAGCAAGTCTAGATTTTCTGGAAAGAAATTCAGAGGCTCCTTTCATATTCAAATACTATCAGTAGAATTTATTAAAAATAATTTACTTTCATCCTCTGAGACTATTGATAGTCTATACTATACGTACAACATACAGATCATACAAACTTATAGTTTAGTGATAGTTGGTGCTCCACGACTTAGAAACCATCCTCTGTAACAAAAAGGCCACTTCCTCCTTACATCAGTTGGCAATTATACGGAAGTAATGGCCATGTATTTCAGAAGATGCTTAGAACCACGTTAGCTGGCCATGGGGGAAGACATGCAGGAATAAAACAACGACACTGAAAACCATTGGAATAACTCAATGCGAGTCACGGATATGTTACAGGGAGAAAATGTTGTGTGTTGTTTCCACATTAAGTTGAGTACATTGGGTTGTATGTCGCGTATCCCGCCTCGTCCACTCAGCTAGGTAAACTCCTCTCTCTTCACGTGCCCTTTTCCACGCTGGACTCGAGACAACACGTGCAATACCCCTCCCAGCTCCTAACACCATTGATCCCTCATCGTGCTCCCTCTGCCTCGAGGGGGTACGTCACGTGATGCCCACTTGACGGGTAGTGTTGTTTTCTCTGAACTGTAAGGATGTAGCGGTAATAACGAATATAGACCAGGAAAGCGTTCGAATACGTACACAGGGACCGAATACGGCGCTCTGTGAGATGCCAGGACGTCATCCACGTCAACAGGGACGTTACACGACAAGGGTCAACCCCTCACCGGAAGCTCCTCAAACCGGAAGTCACTACTGTTGCCAAGGAAATGCGACAGTACCGCAGTTTAAACGGGGTCGGCACAACACCAATGCTGCCCGTGAACGTTCGCGAGTGAAGACCTTGAGGACGGCGTTTCTTGACCTTCAGATGACCCTTCCCGGCGTTCCCCGCGACACCAAGTTGTCGAAATTGGACGTTCTTCTTCTGGCCACAGCCTACATCTCTCACCTGAGGAGTAGCCTTGGAAACGGAGACGCTGGGGGTCGGGTACCGATTAAGGGGGACAGCGTCAAGAAACAGAGGGACGTTCAGTTGTCCACACTGACACGTGACAGACATCCGGTCAAGGTAAGATATTTATGTTTCTACCAGATCTCACTATTAGACGTTAAGCTATAAAGGTGTTTTACCTTCCTTGAATAAACATGCTATCTCATAATCTTACCGCGTATATCAGATTTAGTTTTTCGTACTATTTGGCGGTTAAAATAGCTGCTGTCCAAAATAATCTATAAGGCTAAGCAGCGTCAGTTTCGGGTTTCAATTACTGATAAATAATAAACATGTTACTGTTCCAAAATCTTACATCAAGCCAATCACACGTCAGTATGTTTAACATTGACTCTCTTCAGTAATAATCTATCTATCTGAATAATTAATGTTTAGTATTTCAAATACATGTATAATCTTTATTTGAACATGCAATTTTATAATGGCGCCAGCATCGTTCTAGAGATTATTCCTGGCGTGGTAAATTAATGACAACCATATAGCCAACAAATAATAATTATGTTTACAGAAATGGCCGATGCGTTCACGGCTGTACGAGGGAATCCTAGAGAGCGTACGAGATCGGAGATGAGATCATGTCGTCGTCGTGGGGTGTCAGGGCTGATACTGTTGACGCGGATAGCGGGCAGAGACGTGTCAAGGATTTGTCCAATAATAACAATTTATCGTCAAATAGACAAATATTACTATTTCCTTATCTAGTCACCATGGAGTCATGTCTGAACAGTGCATTGGTCATTGTATATTCAGCTGCAATTATTCTACATATAGATCAGGGGCGGTATCCTATTTAGTTTTTCAATTGACTTAAGTCAACAACAAAAACCATAGTTTTTAGCATATTTTGACTACCTTTTCTGTATTTGGCTAAGCCAAACTTAATTGAATCCATGTCTAAAACTACAGATCAAACCAATACCGAAAACTTAGTCAAAACATGTCGCAAAGTTAGTGTTTTGCTGACTTGTCAATTTTAGCAACTTAACGCGTATGATGTGATAATTTCCAAGTTAAACGGTCAACCTACGATCGTATAAGAATTGCCATTATAAACTACTACATGTAGGCCTATTAATAGATATACAATGTTCCATGACTTTTTTTCAATACAGATGTTAATGCATATAGTTACTAGCATCCTGGAAACACTAGACCATTAACATCCTACATAAGATATATACACTGTATGTATATCACTGGGTATTTGACGGATGTTAATGTCTGCGTTTTGAGAATGAGTTAGTATATGAATGTATATCATTGCTACTGTTTTCTACATCAGTAATATATGTATATGTATACGCTATGATTAATAAACATTATCGATCGTTATTTACGGCTTACCTATATAATACGGACGATTTGGACCATTATGTTGCACTGTATAACAAGAATACGGGAAGAAGTAACACGATATCTCCGTGATATCTTAACCTCACTATCCTTCTCTTCAATGTTCCTAGTTTTTTACCCACACGTGCGACCTTCAACCTTTCTGGCACCAATATGACAGACAGATCCACTCATGCGCACACTGGCCACTTGACATATTGCTTCCGGCTCATCCCAGAACCCGGCCAACTCGTGCGACCATTATATATTAAAGACCAACATATTTGTATTATTCAGATATGCTTATTTATTTCAAAGCAAGTGTGTGTGTGTGTGTGTGTGTGTGTGTGTGCGTGTGCGCGCGCGTGTGTGTGTGTGTGTGCGTATGTGCGTGTGTTGCAAGTTTGCAAGGTATACTACACCTGGACACCATTTAACACACTCAGCGTACCCTCCAATTTACACTGCAGTAAATATCGTCAGGAACTCCTCTCATTTCTCATACATAGTATGTAGTATATGTACGGTGTTATAATAAGGTTATATTACGAGTTGATAGTGTTTATTCGGCAATAACTATCATTTATTTATATCTTTTTTGTGAATGTATACAATAGGAGCAATATACAAAATACATCATGCCCCTGAATCACAATCAAGTCATATCCGTTATCCTATGTACAATTTCAGAATATTGACAGTAGGAACAGTTTCAAAGTCTCCGTAATAATTACATATCGTTAATATTTGAAGCACACTAATAGCTGTGGATATCGTTCATGGGGCAGAACTGGATAGAATAGCCTCGCAGTCATCCAATATATCTCGCATTCTTGATAGATTGATGGTTTGGCATTTGTCATGCACGGTCTTCTTATTTTCTCACCACTTCTATACAATGACAACCCATTCGTGGCCCGACTCAAGTTCCATGTGTATCGTAATGGAGCTCGTCTGCACGCTTAATATTGGGAGAATTCCTTAGTAATTCAGACCAGCATCACGTGGGCCACTCACTGCTACAAGTACCGGAAGTTTGCGCGCGCTCCATATTGACTATATATCTGAAAACACGGGCACCTGCACATGCTGTTTCGTACGGTTCACATTTGCTCACGAACCCAAGTTTCTCGAAAAACTCCGCCGCTCCCCGGGCGCTCTCAACTCTGACTGGTCTGTCCGGGGCGTGAGCCGTCATCGTTTCCATGGCTCTTGCCATCAACTTCCGGCCCACTCTCATCCTCTGGAAGTCGATCTTCACGAACAGGAACGTGACCATGTGGCCGTAGTCGTCGTCGAACATCGTGCTGGGTCGACTGGTCGACAGATCCGCCAATGAAAAGCTAAGGATGGCACAAGCAGACTGGTTCTTCTGCTTCGCTCTCTCCCACGCCGTCGTTGTTTGACCGCCGGAACCGGAAGTGGTCGGGTAGGCGAATAGGACTTTGTTTCCCTCGGGGATATCATATATCTCTCTCGTGACTTCGCGCGCCACTAATCTGAACTCGTATCGAGATTTGTTGGTCCGTTCCTTCAACTTGATGTCCATTATCTGTAATTTTTAACCAATTATAATATGAATACAATGGAGATTAACTAAAGGTGGACTCTCACGGTGCGACTTGTAGCAACAACTTGTAGTATCGATGCATGAGAACAATTGAAAAGGACGTAGATATATTCGATTCTACGTCATTTTCAATTGTTCTCATGAATCGATACTACAAGTTGTTGCTACAAATCGCACCGTGAGAGTCCACCTTAACAAGCACAGTGAAGTATATATGTTACAATCTTTCATTAAATTTCGATATATTCAGACAATTATTAAAACACCTGAAATGAGAACAAAAAGGTGACTGCTTTTATTTGACAAATGGACAGGCATGAGTTTGATGAAATAAAATGAAGATAGTATAGGCATTCATACAATTTTGTGTAAATAACAAAAGAAATGCATGCAATTTTGTGTGAATACACATACACAAATCTAAATTTTCTTTATAAATTCATGCCATTCTGTCTGGCAATAAAAGGGAATCATTTTGTCATTTTAGGCTTTTATAAATGTGACTTAATGAGCCGAAATTCAATGAGAATTTCAGCCATTTCACGAAATGACTGGTTTCACAATCTGACTATAGCATATAATATAGGCCTACTGATATTATAATCCATTTTACGGACTATAAATTATGATGTGTACATACTAGTGTATATAGTCTACGATACCAATACATTCACGTATTCAAATACATGTAGTTATGCGATATAGAATGGAATGTTTCTTTAAAGTGTAAAAGTGATTCTTAACAATTCATAACACGATAATTTACTTATATTATTAGAATATATAAAATCGCATAATATACTGTATAGTATGAAGTTATAAGCAGTTTGCTTCTTTGCCAATCCAGTTTCAGATCTTTTTGAAAATAAATATGTTTAAACCATAATATGAATATTACGTATTATATACGATATTTTTATGATGTGCCATTTTCACTCGGGATAGTGACATTATCGACAAACTTATGGTGCCGTTTTGCTGTGCTGTAGTTTTAACCCGAAATGCAGCATAGTGTGTGTGAAGCCCAACGCACACACGGCAAATCGTGCTAAACAAAACAGAAACGTGTTTTCGGAGATTGTATTTGCCGTGTGCGTTGAAGGATAACATAAATGTCTGTTTGGCTAAACGTGTTTATCGAGACAAACCATTGCGCTTCACGAAAGGGTTGTACTGTAGTGAGGGCCTAAATGAGGGCGTATTTATAGGATACTAACTGAGCTTCCATTTCGTATCAGATGTATGCCCGAGCACAGGACTGAGTAATTATAATAAAATATTAGCTTTAGTAATAGACACAAGGAGTGATGTGGGCACAAACCGAACCGCATTCGGTATTTACCACACTAAATATCATTCGAGCTAAACTGTGTGCATGCATGAAACGATACAAATATGCCTTCCGATGCATTTTCCGAAAAAAAGGCCTTCACCAACCTATTTCCGCAGAACATGACGTGGCCAATGCTCGCTCAAAACTCTGATACAAAATGGAAGCGAGGTTAGTATCCTAGTTGAATGTCAGCCAATCACATTACAGAAAAGTGTGTCAAGTGATACTAACCATACGGTTCGTATCAATATATTACGAAACGGCATATGCTTGCCCTTATGGGTAAGAACAACGGTTACAGTAGATGACATCTAAATGATAATGGAATATCTACGGTCGCTACGAAATCATTTTCCACACCCCCAAATGCAAAATTTAGATTATACTTATTTATTGTTTAATTCCTTTTTATTGTAAATAAATAGGTTATGTTATGTAATGTAACATAATAATTAATCACATTCGCCTATTTTTAACCATGCGCTATATCATGTCACAATATTGGACTCGTACATTATTCGATTTTTTTTTTATGACACGGTCTAAAGGATAGGTAGTATACTTATGTCATCCTAGAGTATATTGAATGTGAGGAATTTCAGTGCATTTCCGATTTTTAAAATAGACAACATATAGAACATATGGCTTAAAAAAGTCGATGACACGCCATTTTGACCATATTGGACATATCAAGGGTTTTGTAAAAAAAATAATTCACACATAACATGAAACCCAACAATCTATATACCATTCAACTCGTTGTGAAGACCTCTGTTTAGAAAATACAAACCTACTGATTTTCGGTTGCATAGTGTTAGGTATAACTACCGAAACACCAATGACAGCAGTTGTCCTACTTTCGTGGGAATGAGTCACTTACGGTAATGCTGCGTGATACACATATTCACAATAAGGAAAAGTATTATTTTTTTTATAGATTTTACTCGATTAAGTAATTTCTTCTTTTATTTTGTCTTACGTTCGGATTGCCATCGTGACATCAGAATGATCATTCCAGTGTGGCGATGGAAATATATTCCTTTTGAAAAGGCCTAAATGATGGGTGGCTCAATACGTTTCATTAATTTGTACACCCAAAAGTTGTTATTTACTGATGTATTTATTCCCCAACACTTTATAGTTATTATATAAATGTAATATTTTAATATGAATTAGTGCGACAGACTATTAATTATCTTGTCTTTGATGCATCACACTATATATGAAGCAGTCGTTGTACCCACTTGAGAGTTAATAATATAAAGAAGGAAAAATAACTATAGGATTATTCATGTTGTTACATAAACAGCAAAATCCAAAACGGTTTGTTGAAATAAATTTAAGTATAAAGATGATCATATATATGTCAAGTGAATAAATGTACTTTGCAGTTGTAGCTAAGAACTAGTAAAAAGAAAACGGCGATAAAATATGTGATTGTATGCCGTTAAAATGTTGTCATAGAACGGTGATTATTTAATGAGTGCATATACTTTATATATTTTATCAAGTACAATTTTAAAATATTGTATAAGTCCTAAAACAAAATAATACTCTCGGGCTTGCATCTAATAGAAGCAGTCGTATAATATACATTTATACTTATATGTTTCATGAATATTATCCAGCGTTAAGTAAACAGTAAATTTGTCTCAACAAGAACAGGCCTAGATTTTAACCCATCATGTATTATATATATTAATACTGTTGTACTAGTTATAAGTACATGTATTATGGGTTAAAAGCTAGGCCTGTTCTTGTTGAGTCAAATTTACTGTTTAACGCTGGATAATATTCATGAAACATTTAAGGATTGACTGTCATTTTGTTTACGTTCATCAAGGTATGAACGTAAAAACCGAAGTTCAAACTGTATGAATCCGCGAAACGGATTGCACATCGGTTGTTACGTTCATACCTCGATGTACGTAAACAAAATGACAGTCAAATCTTATAATAAATAAATTACATAATAAATCGGTGGATATAGTCTGCATGAAATTACCAAAATAGTCTTTATTAACTTCCAAGCGCCGCGCAATAATATTTCCAACTCAGGCCTTCCTATCTATCGGGTGCATAAACGAAAATTTAGCTGGAATAACCATATAGTAATTCATGGAAAAGAAGGATAGGAGTAACGGCGGTAAATATGACCGCATCGGCTGTATAAGAGGTGTGTGGCATGCATTACGAGGTGCATGGCATGTATAAACCGCTGCATGGCCACAGGATGCAAAGACCACAGCGACAGGCTCTAAACACCGCTTCATCGGCTAATAATACCACTTCGCCGGACAAGTAAAGCTGACGTCACAAATTCCCTTGTTTCGCACAGTAACATGGCAAGTAAAGTGTCGACTGGCGTAAGAAATTTGATTCGTATCGTATACCTACGTATATATGTTACAGTCAGACTGTGAAACCAGTCGTTGTGAAATGACTGAAATTTTCATTGCATTTCGATATATTCAGACAATTTTTAGAATGCCTGAAATGATATAAATGACTACATTTATTTCACAGATGGACTGGTATGAGTTTGATGAAATACAATGAAGATAATATATAAATTTGTGTAGGTATTCATACAATTGTGTGTGAATAATAATATAAATTCGTGCAATTTTGTATGAATACATATTAAAAAAATCTTAATTTTCTTTCATCACTCTTGCCATTCTATGTGACAATTAAAAGGGAATAATATTGTAATTTCAGGGTTTTTTTTAAATGGACTTAGTGAACCGAAATTCACTGAAAATCTCAGCCATTTCACAATCTGACTCTTAACTATACTGTGAACCGCATTCGAATATAATTGGAGGCAAAGAATGCACACTCGTAAAATGATTTAAGTATTTATACATACTGTTCTCTGTCTCTTATAGATGTTTATTAGCTCATAATCCACGTCCTAGTTCACTGTATAGGTGTGATCATAGTAACCCTGACCCGCATATAATACCTGGAGCCTCTGAGGACCAATATCACATTAAATTTTATATACACGTGACACTTTAATAAACTATTCTTCTACTTCTTCTTCTAAATAGGATGCGAAGTTGTTTGGTTTGATCTCGTTTGATCAATTTGTATACAATTATTGGTTCGATCTCGTTAGATCATGGGCCGCCGTATTGTTACAGGCTTTACCTGCATTTGTGTCTATTCATATTTGAACGGTAATCAAATACAGTGTATAACAGCATAAGTCAGGCAGCCAACAATGTGAACAGTTTATTTATTATTAGTTTAAGTCTGGACGTTTTCTCCATTTTTAGACGTTTTCGCCATATATTCGGACCTTTGGACGTTTTCGCCGTTTGTTTTGTATAGATATTGATGTTTATAAAATAGTTTACTTTTCATATGCATAATCGATCTCTTAAGCCAAATATGCATTTCATGAGAAAGAAGGAGATATTTTTCAATCAAATAATAATTTGGACGTTTTCGCCAACTTAGTTTTGGACGTTTTGGCACGTGGACGTTTTAGCCATACCCACTTCTAACGTGGATTGTTATTAGTAGATAGAAATGGATGAAATATATTATAGTTCCGAATATTTGCACATGTTTATTCATTGGTTTAAAGGGGCAAGATCATACTTGCATAGGGAAAAATGGTCACTATCGGGGTTATTACATATTCTGAAAGAACAAT
>JAUTBQ010194085.1:0-10144 GCA_032361185.1 Lepetodrilus ovalis | reverse complement strand
TTATATGTATGTCAAGTGAATGTACTTTGTAGTTGTAGCTAAGAACTAGTAAAAAACGGCCATAAATATATGTGATTATATGCCTTTAAATATACGCCAGCGTTAAAAAAAAAATGATATTCTGATAATCAGCATACAGATATATTGATGTCGTTCATGGTTTCATATTAAAATATACGACTCAAATTATGCCAGACGTCTAGCCACAATATTTAGTTCGCTACGAGTCTATGTCAAATAATATATTCCAGTCGATGTTTTATCATTTTTAGCCAAGAACAACATATTTCCCCAATGTTCACCAACGTACGTACAGTTTTGTCCTTTGAAATAGAAATATTTTATACAGCAACCCTTAATGCGTCAATATATAATTGTAATAGCATACTGCAACTGAAACATTAATCATTAAATAAAGCAACATAACAGCAATACGCCTACTAATGGGTGTCTTGCCCCACCTATCAGTTAAGACGCCCCAAATTCGAAAAATAGCGTATTAAATTCGTAGCCACGTTTTAATGTCGATATAGACTAGCTGATGCAAATATAACATACTAGTATATTACATAGATCAACAATATACCAACCCGTAGGCGTATAACTTGTCTGTTTACTCTTTGAATACCCTATCGATATGTAGTGTATTTCAAGGGAAGTAGATCTATATATTTCCGATTTCAAATCAATATGCAAGTCAGGTCCATATTTTACTACCGCATGAATATGAAAACATGTGATGCGTCCGTATAATCTAATCTAGCGTCGTTTATCCATACCATAGGATACCAATATTGTCTGTTTAATCGATAAGCTTCACTCGCCGACTGGCCACCGTCTCAGACGGAAATACTTTTATTTGGGGCAACGTGGCATCCGCATTGCGCATGTTCAGTATATTTGACTTCCGATACAAGTGGCAAGATGGCGTGGACAGCATATTTTCTCGTTACTCTTGCTACATTATCAGTTGTTTCTGGTTTATTTTTTCACATTGGAGAAACAGAAAAGAAATGTTTCATAGAAGAAATCCCAGACGAAACTATGGTTGTCGGTGAGTTGGCTAATTAAGCCGAACTTCATAGGAAAATGTATCTGTCAAAATCAGATTACCGGCTTGCCAATATCTTTTTAGACACGTTTGTGTCTCCAGATGGTTACTAAGCAGATTTTATTCAAACAGGGCGATACAGATACATGCTTATGCAATCAATGTAATCAAAGATCGTCCTTTATACATTGTGCAGCATTTTATATATATATTTATGGAATAAATGTATGATCTGGACAATTTGTCAACACCGTACGTTGCTGAACACGTCACATCAACTCCAGCCAAGTCAAGCCAGGTTCAGTCTGACTATGAAAATCAGATGCCAACAATTTGTTTGCTTATTTTCTTGTGAAGCTAGATGTCGCCTGCAGAGGCTATTATTTGAAAGTTCCATTATAACAACAATCAGTGCTAATAATCTTGGGTTGTGTTCAGTATCCATCAAACGTGTTAGTTCAGGGGCCGCCCTATTTCACCAATTTGCTTAAGTTAGGGATAGATTGAGGGTTGTGATTAGCACAAGTGTATATATTTACACCTAGCAAGTACATAATAATTGTTTTTGCGATGATAACTCTGTTATTCATAATTTACTGAAAAAATCAAATATGCATGCTGTTCCATCATCTGTCCACCTGATGTTCCATAACTTCTGATGGATAATGGCCGATCTGATCAAAATACCATGTCGGTAAATAAAGTAATACAGAGTAATTTACATCATAAACAATCATCAAAATTGATTTGTTTGGCTGCTAAATTGAAGCCTCGATATACCAATGAAGTTGGGGTCCATGACATACCCACCGCATGATATAATACCCGCCTTATACGATAATACCAGGAAATAACAAAAATAAAAATGGGATCCAAGTCTGACCCCCGCTTTATATCCAAATCTGTGGTGCATCAGACCCATGTTGTATCGAGGGGCCACTGTGTATGTGGATTCCGTAAAAATATTTTGCAACCAAGATTTTGCAAGATTTCATAATAAAGTGAGGCAGCCCCTGATCTCCACCTTTGCCGACTTTCCAGATACATCTCACACTGTGGGTGTGTCAAACTGCTTTTATCAATATTGATGCATCTAACTCGGAAACAAACAATTTCTGGTCAAAATTTCCCTCACGTTTGGTCAAATTGGTGTACTTTTTTTCATTCCCACATGATTGATATGCATAAATATCTCACATCTGGTGAGCAGTTGAATCTAGGGCTTGCTTACCATGCTCACATTTACCATTGATGTTTCAGGACGGTACAAAGTTGAAATCTTTGATAGAAATGTAAATGACTATGTGCCGACTGTCTACGGCCTAGGAATGCATGTAGAAATTAGAGATCCTGAAGATAAAATTATCCTTTCAAGGGTAAGATTACTGAACAGAAACTTCCTGTCTGTCATGTGTCGTATACCATGTATACTAGTATGAGATGCATGTGGATAGGAAGTATATATCTCAATGTATGTCTGTCCTCCTGCCCACCACCAGCATGTCATGTGTGTTTAGTCACGCCGAAAAGGAAGCAACTTCTAACTAATAGCATATTGCTGAACTTCTAACTAGCATATTGCTGAAACATGTTCCAAAATAATTAAATATTGATCAAAAGTAATTAAGTTTTCATCAAGTTAATAATGACATATTTAGGAATTAATACATTTATTAAATATTCCAACAAATTGTTAATACTATTCATGAATATTCAAGCTATGGAAAATATTCCAACAAAATGCAATTAATGAATATTCAAATTGTGTAAATGTTATCATCGACTTACTGCACATGCTACGTACAAGGCCGGTATGCTATTTCCTACAAGTTGCTTCAGATCCAGGGTTGTGTCAGTGTTCGCGTGCAATGAATGTGCTCCCTTTGTTTACAGGCAATTACAAAGTTCAGGCATATGACCCCAATGTTAAAGACTACTTGCCAGTGTCTCCTGGTGTTGGCATGCTAGTGGAAGTCAAGGACCCAGAGGGCAAAATAGTTCTCTCTAGGGTGAGTCGGCCACGGAGTGCTGGAACTTTCATACTCGCAAAGTACTCGTCAAGTTTGGAAAGTCCTTATTCATATAATTAAATGACTCTAAGTGAAATAGATTTAACAGTATATTGTAACGTATAATTAAGGGTTGTGCTCGTCTATTTAAGTCGCAATATGGTCAAATAATGCAGTAGGTTTCATTTAAGTTATTTTTTTATGTACTTTGCATGTTTGGTGATGGTTGTGGAATTCAATCATGTTTTGGTATAGTCTATTAGAATTAATCTATTTTTTAAAATAGTATTTGTAAGTTTGTCATTTAATATGATTAATTAAAGTATTATTTTTTTCTCATTCTGTTCTAATTTAACTCGATACTAAAACCTATGACTTAATTTTTCAACTTAAAATAGATATTAAAATAATTTTTCAAAATATTGCCATTTAACCATGATGACACGTACTGTACACTTTCCAAACTTTACCAGTTTCAAGAGTATGATGGACAGCCTGTCTGGTATAACCTAGCAATTAGGTGTTGTCATAAACAACTACAAAAAAAACCATAGCTTCCTAGCACTTTTTGTTTAACAAGGATCAATTAAGCATTTTCCCTGCATGGCCTATTATCTGTTGTCACTGTTGTGATCATTCCATGATATTGCTCTGAAGTTTGCAATTTATGTTCCCAAGCCATCATTGGCACCAAAAATCGGTCCAATTCTGGGCCTGAGATTATGAAACGTTTCGAAACGTTTCGAGTATTGTTTCATGCTCAAACTCGAGTTTCATATAGGTTATTGTGAACAAAACTTTAAATTTAAGCATGACATTGTACTAAAAGAAGTGTTGTAACCTCTTGAGGCATGGTTCTTTTCCTGCTGTAATCTTGATCAAAATGAGCTGCAGGCATCTTTGTGTTTGTATTTTATGTTCTTATTTACTATTATTATTCAGTGTTCGAAATACAAGCAAATAATCAGGGGGTCATTTTCCATAGGCTCAATGTTAATGGTGGTAAAATCTGCAATTTTCAGCAGGTCACAGATACCTTTAACATTGCAGATTTTCAAATGACCCCCAGGACCCCCTCTATTTCGATCACTGTGTGTGTGCCAGGGCTCTAGACTAACCTACGCCCAACGTAAAGGGACAAGATAAATTGCACTGCGGGCAACCTCTATTTTTTTAAACACCATTTTTTAGCACCTTTTGTTCTTTTCAACTTGCCCTAACGAGCCCTGTGGGCAAGTGACTCAACATGTTAGTCTGGAGCCCTGTGTGTATTACTAAAAAACATACAAGATACTGATCTCTCTAAATAGTGTGTAAGAAACAAACATACCCGTCAAATTTTGATTTTGATTTTGAATGACCTTCCGTCATTGCATCTGAAGTTATTTGTGGAAGTACGGCACAGCATTGTTCAAACAATTGTAGCACTACAATACTGTAGTCACCATAGACACCAATCATAGGCCTCCCAGGCTATGATAGTACCCGTCGGCCAATCAGAAAACAAAAATGCGTAAAGTTGTGCATTACGTGATTAACCACATGGCAACTATCTGACAAACAATACGTTGTAATGTAAGCATACAGCACAGTTGACAAGTCTTTAACGCATGGAATGAATTAATGAAATAACGCTTTACGCTGTAGCGGAAATCTTTACACATGGAGTGAGTGAGTGATTACGGAGTTTAGCATCGCTGTGGGAATCTTTCACCGATTTTACACATGGGAAGGCTTGAGGGACACTTCAAGGATGCATGGCATCATGATAGGCCAATTGTAAATTCATTGCACAAAATACTTTGATATTCTGGGTCCTTGGGTGATTTACATGCGTAGAAGTGTTAAACATATATGAATTACGATTCTTGTAGTGCTACAATAGTTCAATGGAACGGGACCCAGGTAACACAAACTGCAACTACTGCAACGATACTACTTTCTGACAAACAAGAAACAAGTCAACAAATGATACAATAGATTATATGGAAGTTCTTCTTGTGGTATGGGCCTTGAACAATGAAAACATGATTATATATTACCTAAATGTCCATACAATTCTAAGCTTTGTTTACAGCAGGACTAGGAGTGGTACTTCTAGCACTGACAAGTACCACGACTGTCAAACACTTCATGAGGAAGCACCAGACACATGACTCACAAAAACCGGTTACATCCTGGGCGATTCCGTACAAAACTAACTCGAAAAACGACGTAACTCGAAAACGACATACTGTAATACCTCTGATAATTCGAACTCTCCAATAATTTGAAAACTTCCATCAATTGTCAATTTTATTTGTTTTCAAACCTAAAAATACCAACATGACCATTTCTTTTTCCAAAATTTTTCATTTAAATCAAATCCTTCATTTATTTACAACCATATTTTATACTTTAATTTGTTCATAGAGAAGACAGATATTTCGAAGAGCTACAATTTTAACTATTTTCTCCTGTTTGAATTATTAGAGTAATTACGGTAACTCTTAACATAACATTAACACCAACCTAAGCCATAGATATGGCATTGGTATGGTTGGAATTACGGTTACCAATACCTTGGTCTGAGTTACACCATAGGGCACAGGAGATTCCTGGTCATTGATTTCATAGTAAAATATTGATAACAAGTCAAACACAATAAATAGTTCATTGAATAAAGTAGATCTATACTCAACAATATAAACTAAGGGCCAGTAGCTTTTTTGGACACATATATTTAGGTTAATAATGTTTCAGCAACGAAGAATTTTCAGATGTCTTCAGGCACTCGAGAACTTGGTGACACATTGGAAGCAGAATGGAGCCAGCCAGCTGTTCCACAACGACTTTGGTTTGTGACACTGGCGAGAAACACTTATTACGAGGTGATAACTTTTAGGACAAGTTTAGGAACTCCTAAATAGCCGTTGTGAAACGGGGGCCAGAGTTACAAAATTTGGTAGAAAGCTTCCAAACTAAATATCTGCTGGCCCTTAATATATTTTGTTGAGTATATTTGTGTAAATAAACAAAGAACCATATAGTCTGTGTAACAATTTGGTTTGACTTTTGACCAGTTCAACCAGCTAAGATTATATGCGTTAAGGTTAGGTATAATGTTGCGGAAACCCACATCATACATAGCATTGAATGTTGAACCTGTGACCTTTGGCATAGCTTTACTGTTCTGTAAGCGCTGTTATTGATACACGTATTGTTTAAAGTTTTGAATCCACCAATATCCAGTTACCAGCAATCCAAATGTTCTGTTGCATAGACTATATTATTTATAACAAATATTTACACAATATAGCGTTTCTCAATAATTACAGAATCAGATGGTTCAACACAAAAATTCAAAATATCTAATAAATTGTGCTACTAATCCATTTTATAGTACCAATTTCAATTAAGTTTGTCCATAGCTTTTTTCTGTAGGAGTATCAATTATTTTCCGTATTATATTGCACAGATAAAAAAATGTGATATGTGGATAACAATTACACTGTTTATGTTTCTCTTAACAACAATTCAGCCTTGCATGTTTTAGTTTTTAACCATTCACATTACATAATAAACTACTTTCGAGGTTCTGTAATAAATACAGCGAATGAAATTAACATTAGTCACAGCCTACACCGGGCCATTTCTCCCAATGCTAAAGGTATCCTAAGGACTAGTAGAAATTCATGTCTTTTGTTATTTGTATCACTATTCGGGCTAGTACGTACTAAGTTAATTTCGATCCCTGAAATACTGGAGTTATTGAGCAAATTTATCAAGTTAACATGATAAATGGACACTGACAATATCAATATTGTTTAACAACAGACAACATGGTCGGTGGATACTATGTTCAGCACAGCTAATAACATAACTATCTCAAATTCATTATTTTAACAAAGATGTTGATGATAAACCATCTCAAAATGGCATTCACGTTTTAAAGATACATTAAAAAGTTAAATAGACATGTAAATGAACATATAGTGAAATTCAACATTTAATTTTCAAAACTTGTTCTTGAGCCATTCCCAACATAACGAGCTCCAATCAGATCACAGATAGAGGAATTTCCACCAATCACAGATGAGTAGACCTGTATCACCTCTCGCAGCCCACACACAGTGCTGTCTGTCCGCGGATGTAGTTGCGACACGGGCACAGCCGTCGCAAGTCCTGTCGGGATCCCACGCAACTGAACAAGAGTTCTTCTCCTTCGACAGTGCATTCCTTGTTGTCTACGTTGTACGCGGGGTAGTAAATGTTTGCAGAGCTATGTAGACTAGAGCACTTAACCGACATGTTTTCTATTTGCGTTAATGTGTTGAGTTCCATGAAATGATTTGGTGCACACATAAGATCTGAAAACAATAAGAAGACAAAGTTTTAAATATTGTAAAGGGGGGAAAGAAAAATAACATTTTCAAAATGCAACACTATCAAATTAACTATTACTTATCTTAACAACCATATATTTTTGTGTGTGGAGATGGGGTGGGTGTGAACAACCTCTCCTCTTAAAACATCCACCTACGCCAACTGGGGGGATGGATGTTCCTTTCAATTGTACTAGCTGTCAGATCTGTCCCATCTGTACTGAATGAAAGGAAAGGCTCGCACACGTCTCATGCAAGCAAGATGGCGGTAATGAGAGCCCTTAGATGTGCGACGTCACTGTGCTAATCCTGTGTGGCCTGCACCACCTTGCAGTGGTGAAAGGAACATCCCCCTAGAGATCTGTCTGGCTGTATTCAATTCACGACTCTAGTGGCCTGAGTGTTAGGTCATGGAGCATACACAGTGAGTACTAGAATAGAACAGCAGGAGTAAACACAGATTGAACTAGTAAGTCTAAAACTAAAACTAATAATTAAATTGACACTTCTTCGATTGAAGTGCTTTCTAACCCAGAATTTGAATGAAGTAATTTCTCACCCAGAATATATATATGTATCATCATGTTAGAAAAAAAAGACGAATAAATAGGTCTTTTAATGCACCCATGCTTTCGTTCACCAGCATGCAGCTTACTCGAGTATTCCCCAGCCAAATCACGGAGGGTGAAACACAAGGTGTTTTATTGGTAACTTCATCACTCATGTCACCTAGGGTAGACTCGAGTCATGAATGGAATACAACCAGCTTGTGTTATTTTCACATCACAGCTGGAACAGCCAACTTAACACTGGGGGTGGGTGGGGGGGTGGCTGCTGGAACAAGGGGAACTCACTCTGTTTCCAGCAGACGTCCTTGCAGCTCTTGCCTGCCTCTCCCAGGATGTTGGTGACGGAGTCTGACGGCGGCCATTGCGCGACCTCCTTCTGGAACTGGCAGAAGTCCTGGTGCTCCATGTACGCGTTCATCCTCTGCAGCATCCCCTGCTCCGTGTACTCAAACGGCAAGTACGGCTGGAACTGAGGACGCGCAACAAATTCAGCTCCAGTAAATATTTTTTATTTTTTATTTAAAAAATAAAATGGGGTTCATAAGAGCCACTTTCAAAATTCTTTCACTAATATCACGGCTTGTCAGTTTATGATAGCAGAAGGAAATCTGCAACTTCCATAAATAAAATAAATTAAAAAAATAAATATTTTGAATGGGGGTTTAGACCTGGGGTGCGTTCAAGATGCGTTACTTTTCTCTACATTTCTCTACGCTACTTTTCTAAAAGTAGTGGCTCGCTGAACGATTTAGTAGTGAAATAGCAGGAAATCGATTTGCGCATGCGTGCAGTCCATTCACGTCATGCTTTGGGGTTTCCTACTATTTCCTACAAAACACTACGGGCTCAAAAGCCGAAGTAAAAAGTAGCACTACGTAGTACTACATGTGTTGGCTCAACGGCTATTGTAGCACTTTGTAGTACTTCGTAGAGAAATGTAGCGCATCTTGAACGCACCTCAGGACTAATTGCACACAGTTCAACTCGGCACAGAACTTTCAACACGTTCTCAAAGTTTGCCGAAAGAAATCTTACGCAGATTCCAGGATAGCCTCATCACTTATCGCAATGCGCAGGGCCTATTTTACATGTTTTAGTGAACAATGGCACTTTATTATTTGAGAGTGATATATTATAGTTCAAAATAAGTTCAAAATAATTATATGTAATTAAAAATCATAATATAGGCCTGATTGTCTTACGATTGTATCAACCATATACGAAAATAGTGTAATTTATATAACTATGTTTCAACTACTTCCTGATTGTTTGGCAACGCAAAAAGACTGCAGTTATATAGTTTACTAAAGTATATATCATTATCTAATCAAGACATGTACTAATCTTACAGTGAGTGGAAATATGAATAATAATTCAGTTAGGGTATCACGTGACTAATCTAGTTCCAATATAGCAACGACCTTTAGATTGCCGAGAGGACTGTGAGCCAGTCCCGTAGGTTAGTGGGTAGATTTTATGACCTGATAACGTAACATTTGGTCGATTATGGGCAATATTCCCACTCGAATTGGGTCCAAAACATTTCGTCCTATGTACGTTATGTTCCCATTTATCCGTGGGAGGCTCCAGTTTGGTTGTCGGGCTTGAAATCTAGTACGTTTCACTTCCACCAACATTGTTTTAGGGAGGTATATTTCGCCCACAGAAAATATTAACAGGTTGAATGGGTTATGGAGATTACAATTTGAGCACAGCAACTATGACGCCTCGCATGTGACAGTTGGCAAATGTAATATATGGTGGGGTTTTTATGCAACAAGTAAGATTATTATAAATATGATGTTGTACATCTATATCTGTTCATGTAAATATAATCAAGATACACCTAATTAATAAATTAAATTATGTCATATCAAAATGCAATGAGCAACGAACAAAACAACATTAGGCTTGGAGGCGAAAAGACTGAAGTTGTAATATACAGATCGTAAAGTTGGCTATATCGTCCACGTGACATGCATTACGTCGCAGCGGGAACATGTCACCCATAGGCGACGAATAAAAATTGACCTAATACAATGAGTAATTACATTTAACAAGTGTTGTGGGACATTGTTACCGGCAAGCACTGCGTCGTCGAGAAATGCCTGAACGATATCCCAGGTTCATCCTAGCACTCCAGAGTTACTG
>JAUTBQ010194074.1:0-10145 GCA_032361185.1 Lepetodrilus ovalis | reverse complement strand
CCCAAAGAGGGACCAGTCTGCCGAAATCAGCTATGCTGGAAGGCGACTGTCAAAGCATTTAACTACACACACACACAATATGTATATAAATGTGTTGTATTACTTGATTTATATTTATATTTATATTGATATTTAGTGGTGTTAATAAACCGGACAGGTGTTAATTCTACCACTGTTTTGATTTTATTCATTTCTTTTGGAAACACTCGACGGTTAGCATTCTCATTACCATTCCGTGTTACCATGGTTACCGGGTACCAGTTATCTGCCGTGTGAACAGAAGAATGTCTTAACTATTGCATTTGCTTCAGATTACATCCACTTTTAAAACCGGATTCACTAATTAAATGCTCAACGATAAAATAAAATAAAGTGTAAGGAGTAGTGGAATAAGAGATTTCTAGTCTCTTTGTCAACAAATTTCGTATGGAGATTTTACATTATTGAGATTATGGACATTACCTTCGTAAGTTCCTAACATCCAGGAAGAAGGTCAATAAATAATGTATTCGGCAGACAGACTCAATGAATGTACGTGTAGGATGTTGGCGAAAAACAAAAGACATGGACATAATTGCATTATGTTATCGCCTCAAAAAGAACGTACATGTTCAGACCTTTTACGCTACAGCTGGTATTGAGGTCACACGTAGCATAAGTACGTAGGTCTGTAGTTACGTATGAGCATTACGCCCGTTGGGACACCGACATATACGTAGTTGTGTACTGGCATTACAAAACTGTCTTTCTTAATGAAATTATAGGAGCTTCTACACGCCAGCCTGTGCACCCTAACGAAGCCCATAAGGTCATAGGTAATGCTAATTTAGAGACTACTGGAAGCTTCACGATCGTTCCAATTTTCAGTATACCCTCAGAGGGATTAACTGCATTACAAGACCTTAGCCTATGTAAATCATGAATATAGCATATATTATTTTAATCAGTTAAGTCATGTTGATGTATTGGTCAACGTAATGTACATAATTGTATGCGAAGTATTATTTTTTAAATCACGCTATTGTACGAGAACCAGTGCTGCGATACTCCGTAAACCAATAGAACTTCATAGTCGTGTATACACTGTACTAACGAATGTTGGAATATGCCATTGACTTTGGATGATTTAGATTTACCAATTCCAGGGCGATTGATTTTGGAAGATGGTCACACGTTGGACATCAATGGGTTGCCTTGCGATCAACATCGTGGACACTATTGCTGCCTAGCAAGGTATAATTGAGCAATGTCTCTCTTTGTAGGTGTTGTGTACGTCAGTCTGCCCATAGTTAGCAGTTCCGGCGGTCGGTGGGGCAACCGCCATTCGGCATTGTGGACGACCATTTGCACGTTAACATATATGGAACAAATGTCTAAGTATCTGTTTCCAGTGCTAGTACACTGCCAATGTAATACAATTGCAATTTAATTTGCGGTGTGTAGACCTACAACACACGAATTGATGTCAGTATCCACAAGCATCGAAGGAAAGCACTATGCACTATAAGGTTACACCACGCAAAATGAGTATTGGATACATGCATTTTATTTCAGTTCATCAACGTAATCTAAACCATTCCATCAGAGCGCTATGGGATGAAAGGGCTTTGAACACATTGTTCAGGTTGAATAACTGCTTCTTCTAGGTTCTAACCCATCACTGTCCGCAAGACGAGCTATTGGGCAGACATAGAAATCCTCTCTGTGAGTAAATTCACTTAACCCCATTTCTCAGCAAATTGTACTCTTTATTGATACATTGAAAAGCAAATGGTGGTTGATGACAAATTGTACGTAATACTTAAATCTCAGAACATCGACACGTGAAATAGACAGATATGTGTGCATACAATGACAAAGCATACACAATACTGACTCATCGTCTGGTGTCCTAGTGCAATCTACTAGGGGCACCAATAGATTAACTTCATATTAGATTTAATTTATATATATAATGTATGTGTATGTGTGCGTGTGGGTGTGTTTCAATACACCGGCGTTCGCATGTTCGTGTATTCCTCAACTCTTATGCGATTGCGTGTGACGGTCCGTGTGTGGTTGTCTATGTGGTTCTTCGTGTGGTTGGTTATCTGTGTATGCATCGGGTGGAAGCGTATGCGTGTATTGCAATGAAGGATAACGTTAATTAAAGTGTTTTTTTTTAACAGGCCTTACCAATAATCAGTAGTTACTATTCACGATAAGGTACATAATTAAGCAATTCTACAAAGGGTTCTGTGTGAGGTGACGACATCTTGCCATCATATGCCATGCAGACACGTCATCTCCATGACGGGCATTGCTATGTACACGACCGTATTTCCCAACATCGGGGGAAACATATCAAATTATTGTTATCAATAAACTGGGTCCATGCTCATGATGCTGTAAGTAGGCCTAAGTACGAACCAGTAAGACAACGTCCATATGGCCTACACCAGGGAGATCTCTCTCCACCTAGTCTGCAACTCACACGCTGCACAGCCTACACTGCTTCAGCCTTTCTGGTCGTGATTTAATTGAATCGAGAGAATAAAGTGTAAGTCCCCAATCGCAGGATGATTTAATTTCCTAACGGTCGTTAAACAAGCGGCTTGGCAGGTCAGCTGACTACTATGTTTTATCCAATCAATGGAACTTCATGTCAGATTTTATAAGTTAATACCATTGACTTGCAGAAACATAGCTGCCATTCAAGACGGACACGTATATGCGTTAGATTAGGTTGAAATGATAACAAGGTGTTATCACATGTAAGTTATGACGGTCTCTCTCTCTCTCTCTCTCTCTCTCTCTCTCTCTCTCTCTCTCTCTCTACCCCCTCCTCAACTCAATCCACCCTGAGCCCTCTCAATCCTTACCCCCTCCCACGTCTGTTTCTAAGAATAACAACTCCATGTCGTTCCCACAGCCCTGACTTCGCTGTGTATTTCGTGGGTGTTATCTTAGCTTCCGCTGTAATTTCCTCGACAAGTTTCTTAATCAAATGCTTTATTATGAAGTGGAATGCTACCGCAATGCAGCTGCTACCACCTGTAATGCACTGAGCCTGGTCTGTCTGTACGGTGTAGGAGGCTACATGTAACTGAGGATCTGTTGTTTCTGGGACTCTCCAGGCCTGATCTATTGTCTGCCAGAGGATCTTGTGACACTGCGTTATACTCTCGATCTGGCCGGCCATTGTAATAGGTGATAGTCGTCGCAATATGCTAATGACGAATCATTGGAATACAGGAAGACTTTAGTATTTATGCGCGATAGTTTAGCTGATCTTTTAAGTAGCATAGCTAGTAGAATTAAGATGTTTAGTTGATAGTAAACATAAATGTCTATACAGTACATAGGTCCATAATGTATATTATTAATCATGGAAGATTTGTATGTTCCGTGTACTTTACTTATACGTTATAGATCTGGGTATCCTTTCACAAAGCTCCCTTACGGTATCTACTAAGAGACATCGTAGCGCTCTCTTAGCAGTGAATTAGCTACCAGTCTTTTAGTGAATAAGAGAGCTTCGTGAAAGGATACCCTGACAATTTCAGTCTTTTTCTAATTCAAATATTGATCTACATGTACGTCATATTGTACTTGGCTAATAGAAACCATACGGATCGATATCATTTAAAATGCATAATGTTCGTATTCCATTCATTTATCCGTCAATATTTAGTTGTCAAATGATGAACAGTTTAGAAATACTCAACCATTTCTTAAACTAAGTATATTTACCTAACTTCCAAAACAACCCATCAACATTGACAGTTGACAAGAGTCGCACACTAATTTCGATTACGTTAAAAGCTTCTATACTATATGTGCCAATCAGACGCCCGCTATAGTTACAACATGAATATTCTGACTTTAGTGTAGGAAGGGGGAAGCGAGGCTGGTCCGACGCTACATCAACACGACTGTCTGTCTGGACTGTGTCTAGAGCAAAGAGAAAACATACGATCAGTACCGATTGCTGAAAACTAAGAAACGTTTAAAGGCATACAATCACAGATATGTACGGTTGTTTTGGACTAGTTCTTTGCTCTAACTCCAAAGTACATTAATTTGAAATACCTAAAATCATGTTTGTACTTCCAAAAACCTTTCCATCACTGTATGGTAGACAAAATACTGCACCCACGCGATAATGTGAAACGAGTGTTTTTCACTAGCCGTGTACAACATGGTTTTCTTGTGCCTATGTATATATAGTCTTACAAAGGGGCATTACTCGTCTACGCTTTCCTGGAATTCAAAGTTAAAGCACTCGATTTCTTAGAATTCCTTCACAAATCACTTAATATACTTCAAAGACAAGATAATTATGGGTCCGTCACCGTAATTCATATCAAATATGATTTTTTTGGGGGTTAACTATCGAGTGATTGGGAATAAGTACATCAGTAAATAGCATCTTTTGGGTGTACAAATCAAACGTAAATAGTCTTAGACCGAAATTCGTTTTTCCGTTATATAGGTCAACCTGCCGTGATAGTATGCCATTAAATATAAAGTCATGGAAATATTAACTTCAGTAAACATACCTTTTTAGATAATATTGTTTACATCTTTTTTTTTGTACATACATCTACAGGTATTCGTTCAAGAAGTCATCAGTAAATACTACTACTAGCTATCTGTACATACTAACTATCTGTACACATAGACGTCTATATAAAGGTATAGCTTACTTAGTGAGGATCGCAACTGAATTATATTATCGGAAATTTATAATGACTTATTATGCATTTCAACTTTGCATGTTGAAGTTCTAACCTTTGATGACGGCCGTTCATAACAATAGGCAACAGTTTTAATTACCTGTATAGGACTACTTTTAATTAAACCATACTGGGCAATTCGGTTAACATTAACGTAACATAACTTATTATTTTAGTTTTAGATTAACATCGTAGTTGGTCTTTACTTTCGTAATCTCCACAATGGCCCATTAGTTTTCTCTCTTCCGATGATATGTTGGTGCTAGACGTCATGGCGTGATGTGATTCCACTCGATATCTCCCAGCTGTAGGCCTCTCCGACATTACTGGGACTTCGGCACTGCCCGGGGTGGCTTTCAGATGTCATCTTACATTTATTTAAACGTTATAAATTCTTAGGTGCCACCTTAAATACCATACGTCTATCGCCGTGACCCAGAGAATGAAGCGCCAACTGTCACGGTGCCAAACAATTCCATTATTGGTAAACATTAATATTAGAAAAATATATATATCTTAGATTACTGCGATCTCTTCTACATTTCTTTATAATCCCCAATGACTCGTAACAATCAGATGCAACAAGTTATAACAGTTAAGCGGTGGTGAAATAATGACAAGTCCTCGTTATACGTAGTTGATTTGTCATTTGTGCAGTGTGGTGATCGTAACGTTCACAGTCTGGTCGTCGAGTATTCCCTTCCCTCGTATAACACGTGCCCGTACACTACAATAACGTACACGTGTGTTCATACCCTACACTAACGTCGACACGTTGCCACTAACGTTCACACGTATCCTATATAATACTAACGTCCACACGTATCCATACATACATTAGTTCGCGCGTATCCTACACTAACGTTCACGATTCGTTTGTTCTGCAATATTGCATCAGTGTCTTTCTATATGGTGATAGAAATGGGTAACTGTAAAAGGTATCTGTATCTATTTACTATTTGTTTTATTAAGACAGTAAATAACATTATGAAGTTTATATTAATACAGTAATTAACACTGTGAGGTTTATATTAATACAGTAAATAACATTATATTAATTACGACATTACCATTGTGAACTTTGTACTCCTAGACCTGATAGCGTATTACATTACTATTCCTCTTGTGATGTGTCCAGGAATGAGCTACGATGTTCCTATGGAAATAATTGGTATAATTGCGTGTGTACACTGTATTAAACATATTTTAAAAGGCATACCATCACAGATGGTTGACCTAGATAATGGTATTTAAAACAGATTGTTTTCTGAAACAAATTACATTTGATTTGTCCACCCAAAAGTTGCTATTTACTGATGCACGTATTCCTCAACACTGAATAGTTTTCACACATTTCATATTTTATATGAATTAAGGTTACGGAACATTGATTATCTTGTATTTGGTGCATCAACTGATCTATAAATGAATTCCAAGAAAAGGTGGTCGTACCACTTTGAGTTATGTTCCTTTGCATTAATATAATGAACAAAAGGAAATACGATCACATTCAATTTGACAACCGCTAGTTAATACATTCGATTCATAGTATCGTGGTGTTGCAGTTGAATAATGTCTACTATACAACGGGGGAAACGTTTTTTGAACTACAAACATGATTATATGTTTGCCAAGTAAATGTACTTTGCAGTTGTAGCTAAGAACAAGTCCAAAAACAACCATAAATATATGTGTAAAAGGTACACTGAATAGAAGTTAAATGAAGAGAATCATTTAAATGACAGAAGAGAGAATGAAGAAGGCAACAGTAATGTTACCACTGAGTTGTCTTGTAGAAGTCGGTGCCCCCAGTGTGTGTGGACGTTTTTATTGTAGAACACAATAAACAGGATTAATATGTCAGCGCTCATCACAAGTTATTGGGGAAACTTGTGTGCTGGCAGCCAACAAAAAACTCTCATGACAATAAACGGTAAAAACAACATTACGACTTCTTTGCTTGATCAATCATGTTCTTAGCAGATGAACTGTGGAACAGTGGAATGTGATAGAATATAATCAGGACTCGCGTGAGCTTCTCAGACCGCTACGAGTTCACCATTACACGCCTACGTACTCGGGGCCAGAGTGTGCGCCAGCGCTCGCCAGTGTTGGTTTGGTTTAGTGTCAATATCATACGTGATGGTTGGCGCTGGATCATGTCAATTTGCCATGAGAACAGCGATGATGCAATATAGCCATGCTTACACTTCAAATCAACATCGTTTGTTTTGATTAATGATAATCATGTCAATTTGCTATTCGAGTTAAAAATGTGTGATTAAACTATCAGCACTTTGTGACTTGACATGTCAATATTAAACTATCAGCACTTTGTCACTTGATATCGTGTCAATATTAACCTGCCAGCACTTTGTGGCTTGACATCGTTTCAATATAAAATTATCAGTGGATCCACTGGAATGCTGCATCGTGGGAGAAAGTTTGATCAATTCGTACATTTCGATGAATGTAGATTCCATTGAATTCAGAATACGTAACAGGTCTGATTCACTAATTCATACTAAAGTTGTTGTAAATGAAATTGTCACTGTTTAACTCTACTTTCGTCAAACCAATGGCTTTTCAACCAAGGTCTTACAATACTATGTCCTCGCGCCAAACGAAGCCTTCGTTGGTTGTCACTAAGAAGAGTTACTTTGATTACTTTCGTAAACCCCAGACTCGGTACACGAAGCAGATTCATTATCGGAGGTTTAGTAGATGTTCGTATATCGGGGAGCTATTGGCGTCCTTACATTCAAACTTGTTGCAGGCTGTGTAGTGATGCCACACGAAGTCATCACGACCTTGGAACATTCTTGACGACATTAATCTGTCTTTATGGGTTAGTCTGCTACCCACCTCATGATGAAGTTCACGTTTACTACCAATTCCTTTAAATGGCTGCTCTAACCTTCAGACAAACTTCCATTGAAGTATATGTGACGAATATTATTATGCAAAAATACGATGAATTCTGACCACACTATTAAATTGTCAGACACGGAGTGATGTGCTGTATACTCCACAAGGCGTTGAGAAGTAAAGTGAGGGCACACTGACACTGACAGGGGTGTTAATGTAGAGCTATGAGCACTCTTTCTCGAGAACGTGGATATTGACGCAACAAGGCCGTCGGAAGCGGGTATGCCAGGTATGCCATGGCATACCCAATAAGTCTCAGGTTTTTTTTGTTTTTTTTTGTTTTCATTTAAATGTTAATTTGAAACGTATATCACCGTACGGCTTGACTAGTAGAACACAGCAACATCGGTTGAGCTGAATGGTGTGTGTTTGTTGTTGTTGTTGTTGTTGTTGTTGTTGTTGTTGTTGTTTGGTTGTGTTTGGGTTTATTTTTGTGGGTTGGAGGGGGGTGGGGGTGTACGACCAATCCCATTTTGCTTCCGACGGGCCTGCGCAATATAATGTTCACCTTCTTATTAGTATTATTATTAATACGGCAGGTCATTCCAGATGTAATAACTCACTGTATCTACCTTTACTAAGTATACCCTCGGACGTTCTGATTTGGGGGCATTTTCCTTGGCGGAATGTGCAACATAGTAAAAACATCCACACGAACACACATTACTTCACTGAAATTAAATAGTTTCTGAAAGAGCACCATTTGACTGTTAACCGTCCATCTCCTTTCTTTGTTTTACAGCAGACAACCTCACGGTCATGAGCAGTAGAAACATGGAGTTTGAATATTCAATGTCTATTTGTTGAATTGTTGTGTTTCATGTCCGAACACAATTATGTTATGGTAATGCATGACTCAATTGCATCCCTTAACACTACTATAATGTATAAGGCTTACTTTCACTTAAAGGCATATAATCACGGTTGATAGACCTAGATAATGACCAAACGAATTTCAGTCTGAGACTATTTAAGTTTGATTTGTACACCCAAAAGTTGTTATTTCCTGGTATACTAAGTCCCCAACACTTGATATTTATAATAAATTTCATATTTTATAATCATTTTTTGTCATGACAAAAAATTATCTTGTCTAAATCATGTTCACTCCACGTTAGCGGGTAGCATGGAATTTCCCCCAGTGTGGATCGACGAATGGGATTTTGGCGATATAGAATTGATGATGACTATCACAAATGAATGTAGTTATTACTCATATATAGTGCTACGTGCTCATAAAATGCTGTGATTGTATGCCTTTTTAACTACCTGTGTCAAAACATTACAACATCACAGCATACAACCAAGGAACTCCTTACTACATCCTCGCACCCAAGAGGTACTTATTACGTTCTCATTTAACCCTCTCCCTGCTGGATTATGCACAAAACTTCAAAAGCAGCTTTTAAGGGCATCTCCGGTTGCCTGCAGCAGGGAGAGGGTTAATCGGTGGCTCTGGTGTGCGAGGGTGTCCTTACTGTGGAGGAGTCGCCATTGTGACTTGTGACTTGCGACTAAACTTGATCAACATTTACAGTCATCTGAACATCCGGGGCATTCCTGAACTAGGTCGCAGTTCCACATTTTGATGACTGCCACCTTAGCATTAATACTGTGTTCACAGTTCCCGTTGTTATAAGTACTTTATCATATTTACCCTACGTTTCCAGACAGTACTGTACAAATACATCTGGAGGTTTGTGTAGATCGCCAGCAGCTTCAGTTGGTCCCGCAGGCTGGCAGTGTCTTCAGCATAAACCATGTGAAGACCTAGTATAGCACCACGACTCTAGTTCATCAATTGCTACACTGGTGGACAGCGGCCATTCGCGACCGACGGCACCGTGCGAAGTATTAGATAGCATCAGTTCTCAATCTGTGAAATAGAGCGACATGAAGGTTGCGTAGTCTCAGCTCCCCATGAATTGACATGTATTTAATATGGTAATACACTACATGTATGTATCATTTGTATAATTCTGATATACAAAATATTAATTTGTTCCATTAATGAGCAATTAGCATCTAGTTGGTTTTTAATTAAAAATCAAATAGTTATTGAAGATAATTATTGTACATAATGACGATATATGCTTATCATATTGAATAAAGAAATGTTTATTCTTCATTCAATGAAAACTGTGAAACACTAAGTGTTTTACGTTTGGTGGACTTTCAGGTCATTACACTAAAACGAGACGATACACGCTGTTTCAGTAATCAGGGAATAACTAAGACTGTTCAGTAGCTTGTATGTCGTTCTTATTGTATTAAAGGCATACAATCACGGTTAATTGACCTAAATAATGACCAAACGAATTTCAGTGTGAGACTATTTACGTTTGATTTGTACACCTCAAAGTTGTTATTTCCTGGTATACTAAGTCCCCAACACTTGAAATTTATAATAAATTTCATATTGTATAATCATTTTTTGTCATGACAAAAAATGATCTTGTCTAAATCATCTTCACTCCACGTTAGCGGGTAGCATGGAAT
>JAUTBQ010194063.1:0-10146 GCA_032361185.1 Lepetodrilus ovalis | reverse complement strand
GTTTTGAGTACCTCAATGAAACTTTATTTTAGCACTCAAATGAACGTAAATGGAACCCATTATTGTAAAAATGCCGTATGTAAGTGAATTATATTATTATTACACCATTGAACAATTTCTTTTTGCAGGTCCGATTTTCGGCAGCAAAGACCATTTTATTGGACTTGGTGTATTTTTGGATACATACAGTAACCACAACGGACCACATAACGTAAGTGACATACCACTGCATCAAATACAACACTGGTTTGTGTGCTGCAGTATGTCTAAGTCACCTGGCTTTCTAGTATGGCCATCACCCAGCCGGCACATCGCAACATACGATATCGATACAATGTCGAATTGACGTTGATTTCACATCACAACGTTGCTGATGTTGTTTCAACATCGATTCAATATTGTATCGACATTGTATATCGTGATGTGCCGGTTGGGTACATAGAACATGTAGAATGAATTAGTAGTTTATGTGATCATGTCTTCACAACTGCTTACTGTAGTTATAATACTAATAATATACTCAATAGCACAAGTATCCAGACTAATTGCTCAAATGCACTTTTGGGAAATGGGATGAGCAAGAATGATCATAAAGAAGTGCATTTTAAAAGAAATGCATTTCTATATCAAATACGCCCATACTTAATTTGACTCGTATGATCGGATCACATTCATATTCTAGATGGAGATTCCCACTCGACTGTAAATGAATCTCTATATCATATATATAGTGCAGTGATGTTACGTGTGTTTGTAGCACCAGCACCCCTACATATCCGCGATGGTCAACAACGGGTCCGGCAGCTATGACCACGACTCAGACGGCACCCACACACAGCTGGACGGATGTGAAGCACTGTTCAGAAACAAGGACTCGGAGACCTAGGTCACCATCAGATACGAGAACAAAGTTTTAAAGGTACACATCTGTTTTAAAGGTACACATCTGTTTTGAGAGACTTTTCTACAAGTGCCATGGCCTGCCTGTCACGAAAGGGTCATACTGTAGTCTGGACGTAACTCGGTGTGCACTCCATGATTTTGTCATTAGCAAGCTATGACGTAAACATAGATTTATACCAGACACCATAGTTACAAAACTTCTTTGTGTTTGATTTCATGCTCAATTCAATTTTGGGGGTGATTTGTGAACAAAACTTTGAGCTGATCATGAAATCATTCCAAAATGTTTTCTAACCACGAGGCCATGCTCAAGCTCAACATTTCATATGGAGATTTGTGAACAAAACTTTGAGTTGAGCATGAAATCGTACTCAAGAAAGTTTTGTAATCTCGGGGCCTGGACTTTCAGTGTGAATTTTTTTCTTGAAATGGCCTAGTTGTAGATATAGAGATAGTGGATTCATGGAAATTCAGTATTTGCTGTACTACTACTATTCTCGTCACAAATGGGTGAAAGATTCCTGCAGCAACATTAAACTCCATAATCACTCACTCACTACTATAGTTCCCTATTCTAGTTTGTCAGTAAAATATATGTTCTCAAATTTACATTTCACCCTTTGACTCCAAATGCATTATTCTTTTCTTTAAGATATTAAAATGGTTGTTTTCTTTAAGGTATCCACAGATATTAAAAATGCTAACACTTGGGCGGAGTGTTTTGAAGTGAAGGGGATTCGGTTGCCTATCGGCTACTACTTTGGTGTGTCCGCAGCCACGGGAGAATTGGCAGGTAAAAACTCCATCTCACGTATCTCACTATTTATCTCACTATGTATCTCACTATTTATCTCACTATGTATCTCACTATGTATCTCACTATGCATATTATGTATCTCACTATATATTTAATTACTTACAGTCATTAACTTCCACATCTCGCTATGAATCTCAATGTGTTCTGTACTTATATGTATGTATGATTTATGAATGCTTCGAGCAGTTTCTCTAACATGCTCTATTTGAAATCTGTGATCAAACAATGTCCTACTGATATTTTGAGAGACAAGATGATGATACGAATGCTGGTATTTTTATTATTTTCAGATAACCATGATGTTATATCTGTTAAACTATATGATCTGGACGGCCCTGTAGATGACGTGAGTACCGGACTCGGACACTGACTAGTATTGATATGTCTTCATCACGCAGACATCTTTTGATAAGTCAGAAACATACTGTATTTGTTCATATCAGGAAGAGATGTGTTGATATCGCTGGTATGCATTTATTTACAGTATCTGTTGGAGATTCAAATGGTCGACGTCTAACTAGTTTCATATGAAATGTTTCAGGGACAGGAAGCTGAGGCTCCATATGTGGGTCTACCTATGGCAGAGAAAATGGAGGCTCCACGAGGTAAGCTTCATCTCTGATCACTGCATGAAACAATACACACCGATATCACAATCTGCCAATAACTACTGAAATGTGAAACACTGGTTATTACCTTCTATCATTTGAACTTAAATAATATTTCTCACTGTAATGTTGAATTGATTTGTTGTAACCCTATTTCCTGACACTGTTGACAGGTATATTGTGTTTGACATTGTATTGACATTGTAGTGTAAAACACTGTTGACCCTTTCTGCTGTGTATTTCAGATCGTATTGATGACGTCAAGGGCTCATATCTCCTAGGAAACCTGAGTGGGTGGAAACTGTTTGTTGTTATTTTACTCATCCTCATTGGGATTGGTGTATGTGGAATTGTTGGGTTTGTCGTATTTCAACGACAACAGGATTACTCCAGGAAAAGATTCTATTGATTGTTGTTGTGACGAGTATTTATTTTTAAAGAGTGTTATATGAAACAAAACATAGTGCTTGTAACATGTGCTATCAGATCTACTTGAGAAATATAGATTTTTTTTCCTACAACTTACTTTAAGTATTGTGTTACAGAATTGAATATTTTTAAGGATACATTCTGTGGTAGTCGAGGATATTCTATTGAGTATTAAATACTGTGGTCTTTGTTAAAGTAAGTATACAACAATCAATGATGATATGATATCTGAGGTACTGTCGAATCAAAATGTTTTATTGATCATAGTGCTTGGTCAATCGGCTCACCACGGGACTACTTCCACGTTGCTTCAGTAAGTACCCTCGGCACTCGCTGGAGTAGTAATCTTACACTTTTCCGGGAAAGCCTCATCACTAATCGCAATGCACAGAGACCTATTTTACACATTTTAGTAAACAATCACATTTTATCATTTGAGAGTGATAAATTACAGATATGAATTAAGTTCAAAATAATTATATGTAATTAGAAACCATAATATAGGCATGATTGTCTTACGATTGTATTAACACTATACAGGAAATAGAGTAATTCATATTAATTATGTTTCAACTACTTCCTGATTGTTTGGCAATGCAAAAAGACAGCAGATATCTAGTTTACTAAAGTATATACCATTATCTAATCAAGATGTGCACTAATCTAAACAGTTATTGGAAATATTAATAATAATCGAGATAGGGTATCACGTGATCATCATGTGACAGATCTAGTTCCAATATGGCAGTGACAGAGATTGCCGAGAGGACTGTGAGCCAGTCCCGTAGGTTAGCCGAGTGAGTGCTTGGTATCGTCCATTTGGCATATAATGTTTCCAAATGTTATCGGTTGTCTAATAAGTAGTATCTTCCTTTTAGATATAAATACATGTATATGGGAATTTCCAGTAACGTGCGGGGATTTACACTAAAAGTAAAACCATTCGTGATTACCGGTAAAAGGCTAAAAGCCTGTGTGGATTTATATAGAAAATCCTGTGTAGTTGATGCTAAAACCTGGAGGGAACTTGAATGAATGTTCGGTGTATATAAACGTGCTTCCAAATGTATTCATTCATGTAAATTTCATTATTGTCTGTTCAACCTCATCTGAAAACCTAGTACACTGACAGATATTGGCTCCTTTATTCCGCTGTTGATAGACCATCTCCCGCTGTTGATAGACCATCTCACGGTTAGGGACCAGTTAGTGTTTGGATAGTTTTTGTTTTAAAAGAAACATCTTCTTGTTCGACTATCCTGTTATTAGTAATTGAGAGGTTTTCTTTAGTTAAACTTTACCATAATCAAAATCAGTCACGAACGTGGAAATACTAGATAGTGATGTGGGGACAATAACTGGTAATGTGTGATAACTGGTCCCTTACCTATACAGTGTCCCCTCGATATAAGGCGGTTAGATACAGAGTGGATTCGGATATAAGGCGGGGTCAGATGTGGATCCCATTTTTATTTTTGTTATTTACCTGTATTATCTTATAAGGCTGGTACTATAAGGGAAGTATGCCATGGACCCCAGATTCAGCCTTATATCGGGGGCACACTGTACTAGTACACATCTTTGTAACATTTGTTTGGTTATGGTTTTACTTCAGTCCGATATTGAACAATTTAATCTGCAATAGCTTGTATATATTGGATATATACCTCACTACATTTGTCTGCTAGGTGGTTGACTATGTTTTCGTTGAGTACTTTTCTGTGAATGTTTGAGAAGGTCCCTCCGTGTCGCGATAGTGTACCAGGGGTAACTAATGTGTACAGGGTTACGTTATCTTGTGATTCAGACGATGGAACCACTCTTGCCAGCCAGAGGCTGTTCTCCACCAATAAATGACAGTGACAATAATTCCTTCAATTTGCAAGCCATATAAAATAGAATAACTGATAAATGTGCGGATATATGACTAAGCTTTCATCCCAAAAAACTATAATGTGGTCATAAATAATCACTTTGCTCTACGTTGTGGTAAACCAGTGGTTCGATGGCAATATTGTAAGTGCCTCAGTGAGTGATGGTATATACACTGTGTTTTGGTTTTACCAGCGATATCTGGTATTCTATGTCCTCTACTTTTCACCGTGTGTTGAAGTCACTACCTGATCTAGAGTGTTTGAAGTGCTGTTTGTCATTCTTGTCAACTGTGACTTGAATACTGTAAATTGACACACTCATTTGTGCTCAAGCAGAGGGGGATTCTATGTTTAGTCAACTGTATCATGAGAATAAAGCTTGGATACTGATAATACCAACAGCAATATGATAGTGTAGACTGTCAGAGCGCAGACACCTTGGCCACTTCGCTGTTTAATGAGTTATGCCTTCATTTTCTGTGTGTACTACAGGTTCGAAATATCATCTATATCACATTACATCTATCGTTACATATACTATTACAATTACTGTCAATTACTTATGCATTGACTTACTTGTAAAATGGTTTATGTATGAATAAGGTACCTCATACATCTCGGGGTTTTTTTTCCACCAAATTTGGTGGGGATTTGGGGCGGGGAATTATTGTTTTGATAAGGAGGTTGCCATGTTACCATGTATAGCACAATGAATTCAATAGAACAACAATCTAATTAAAATCAGATCTCATTTCCTTCCTTAAACATTTTGACGTTCTTTTGGTAACAAAAGTATTGAGTGTCAGAATATATGGGCGTCAGTACCTGATTTTAATGAGATTGATAGAAACTAGAACCTAGGCTAGTTAGAAAATAAGATATTAATAATTAATTATTATTATAATTCTATATTCAAGAAATCCCTGTTACTACTTAGCATTCCAAGAATGATGTGGACTAGCTACTTTGTTGCTGTAATAATTGATGTTGAATGAATATGATGATTAAATACTATACTTTGTTAAGTAGTGGATGTGTCAAACAAATGTGTCATCTCACTTGGTAATCCTACAATTACTACTAGTGTGTATTCTGTATTCTGTGAGTTGCACAGTTATTGGAAATGTTATAGTTCCTCTAAGGACACCACTATTGAACACCACTGTGCCTTTATCCACCTGTGTGGCCTGCTTCTATTACCACTCTGCAGATATGAGAGGTGACTTGCTTTCCTCAGGTTTATGAGTAACACATGTGCATCATTGAGTAGCACCCGTCATTGAGTGACAATACTGCTGTCATTGAATGATACCTGTGATTGTCTGTGTGATGTCCATCACTCAATGGTGCCCGTCATTGAATGACGCCATTGAGTGACACCGTAGTGGTTATTGTGTGATGCCTGTCATTGAATGATGTCCGTCATTGAGTAAGGTCCGTCATTGAATGATGTCCATACAACTTAAGGCACGGTTACACCAACCATGATGACGATAATATTCATGAGACTGCTGAGGAAATCGTTCCATGTACACTGTATCACTACAACATCAACACAACGAGATTTTATTCTAAATTTGCACATGGAACAATCTGGATATCGTTAGTGTCGTGTTTGGTGTGCCCACGCCTTCTTTACACCTCCACGTGTGTATTGCCGGGCACCTGTTACATACACACCAGTGTCACGTACATGTGTGTATTGCCGGGCACCTGTTACATACACACCAGTGTCACGTACATGTGCACTGGCCGTCCAGCTATATTTGCTATCTGGTGTGTGTATATTTCTGTGTATATATGTTGCAGTTAGATTGTGAAACCAGTCACTTCGTGAAATGGCTGAAATGTTCATTGAATTTTGGTTCACTAAGTCAATTTTTTATAAGCCTGAAATGACAACATTATTCCATTTAATTGCCAGATAGAATGGCATGAGTTTGATGAAAGAAAATTAAGATTTGTTATTTGTATTCACATAAAATTGTATGCATTTCTATTAATATTCACACAAAATTGTATGAATGCCTAAATAAATTTAGATATTATCTTCATTTTATTTCATCAAACTCACGCTAGGCCATCTGTCAAATAAAGGCAGTGAGGTTGTTTTTTCATTTCAGGCGTTCACAAATTGTCTGAATACTAGTATATCGAAATTCAATTACAAATGCAGTCATTTCACAACATGACTGGTTTCAAAGTCTGACTAACATATACATGTACATGGTCTGACTGTCAGACTGATGGCTATTTGTTGTGTGTGTGTCACACATGTCTTCTGTATGGAGATGTCAGCTCTGGTTTTCTGGCTCTTGAATGGTGTGGTTCGTTGGTTAGGTTGTAACATAGGTTTGTGTGCATTTTGTTCTGCTTTTGATTTAGTAGTTTTAAATTAGGCTGTATTGAACGTGACCTTATTGTAGAATACTTCTCTATATCAGTATTCCGATGATTAAACTCGTTTAAGTTATTACTAGAGTGTGATGTTAATTAATAGAGGATTTGCAGTTTAAACATTTTCATTTAAACAGTTCTTGGTTTACTGGCTATTGCATAGATACTTTGCAACGTATTTCGAATTATTGTTATGCCTACATGATAAATCAGTTATTGGATTTACGTACGGTTATAAATCCCATCATTCGACATTCAACCACATAAATGAATAATTACAATGCAATTGTATGGCATACCTGTATAAGACGTGAAATGTTACTATAGTTGTTCAGAAGCCCATGGTACAGCAAGCTCTCCTGACAGCGAGGACACAGACTGTTGTGTTATCGCTGTTGTGTGTTGTGTTATCGCTGTCAGGAGAGCATGGTGGTACAGGTGTAGACAGCGATGTTCAAAGTAAGCTAGCGCCAGCACGTTCAACTTTATTATCACAATCTGTAGGTATTTCTTTTTGTGTAGATATCTGCATCCTGTTTCCATTAACTTCCTGCGTGCTATGTTTACATGAAATCCCTTTTGAAAGTAGCAAGACATATACAGTCATGGCTCGCATTGTCATCGAATGTAGTGATATTTCTTACCAAAATCTGGCCTGTTTGATGAGGACCTTGGTTAGTATGTTGTATGGGTGATAGACTATGAATGTGTTATGGGATAAATATGGTAATACAATAGATTGAATGAGGGCCATTTGTATGTAAATCTACCCATTTGAATAAACATTATTATAAGAATGATAGACTTATTTTGATTATTATTGTTGAGGAACTAACCAGGAGGTGACGGAGAACTAACACCCAGATTTAGAAAATCTTTTTATTCATTTTATTCCTGTTTCCACCGACGGTAGTACGAGCGTAATCATACACGTAGATACCGGAAATTCAAAATGGTTAAGACATTTCACAGATAAAGGTAATTTACGTGACATACGCCGACGTCAAATACATGTAAGTTACTCTGTTACTAAGTACCCCTCAAGCGTGTTATAACATTGTCTGCTACTTGTGGACGTTATATACATTCGAGGTTTTATAGTTTTATAACACACAAGATTGTATCAGATTGAACGATGCAGGCCATGGTTGCCATCCACGACAACGATACTGTCGACTAAAGAAGCACGACTGACTCAATAATGCTCCAGAGACAACGATTACAATTAGAACTAGGCTCAGTGTTCAGTCATGACATCTGACAAACTCCACGACACAACGAGAACATTGAAGAAGAAGAAAAGAAACAACTTTCGTCACCAATGGCTCATCGTCGGCTGTTTCTAAAAGATCGTCTGCATATCAAATGAAGAGAGCTATCTACTCTCATACTACAATACATGTCAACCCTGCTGTTCCAAACCGATTCTTCAGTTTCGCTGGAACTAAAAATTATCTGATGTTGATTTATTGACGTTTTAACATCATACTTGCACGTCTTCCAAAACGTCTACTGCGACACGTCTATTATACTAAAGGTCAAGCGCGTAATAGTTGAATCTGCGAACACGTACAGTACTGTACAGTACTACAGACGATACCCCCCCACCCAAACCTGCTCTAGATATATGCTAATGATACCAGGGTATATGCTAATGATGTACACTTCCGGTCTGGCCAAGTAAAGAGGAGACCCACACTTCCGGTCTGGCCAAGTAAAGAGGAGACCCACACTTCCGGTCTGAGGAGGCCCACACTTCCGGTCTGGCCAAGTAAAGAGGAGGCCCACACTTCCGGTCTGGCCAAGTAATGAGGAGACCCACACTTCCGGTCTGGTCAAGTAAAGAGGAGACCCACAAACCACCCTTAATTCTAGGTGTCTGACATCCAGTCAGAAACCCCACAAGGCTAACATCATCCTCGCACACCAGAGTTACTGATTACGTTAGCACTTCATCATCTACACGTGCTAACGTAATCAGTACATCTGAGGTGCGAGGTTAATATATACTCAACAAAATATATAATTAAGGGACAGCGGAAATTGTGTGGGGGAAGTCTATCAATTTGTGGAACTTGTCTTAAGCAATCTGGTGCCATTCTTCTCCCAATGCGTCTGCACGTTCTTGAAGAGGGCAGGAAGCAAATAGATGTTTGGAAAATCAAGATACCTTAATGTCCACAAAGGCTATTGGCCCGTAAATAATTTTGTTGAGTACTACAGTAGTATATTACAGCAACAATTTTGGTTTTGGCTAGGTTGGAGTTGGCTGGTCACGAAACTGAATGGTCAATCTATTGTCCAATACAAAACATAGTGTAATAGTAAATACTGTTCTTTCAATACTAATAGCTACCACCGTGGCAGGTGGTCAAAATACGTCATACTGTAGGCTGTACAACAATATGGTGCTTCAATCGTATCAACGTTTATTCCATATACCGTTACTATTAAATCGTCATATCAAGCTGATATACATATGATATTACTATAATATTGTAGCTTATTATTCTCCTTTTTATCACAGGTATGCTAACTGCTGTCTGGGTGAAACTGACCTGAAACAATGGCGCATTGTGCATGCATTTTCAACCCATTAATAATTATTTATACAATCACATATGAATGCTTCCAATAATTATATGATACTATAGATCTAGGTACTTAGTACTTCATAATGTGCAGATAATGCAAAATATCTGTCGGATATAATAAATAAACGGATTTGAGATTGATCCTATGATAATCTATACATTATTAAGCCATTGCATTCATGACGGTAACATTGTATATACATTTAATCAATAAATAGGCCTATATTTTGAGCATGAAACAGAAAGAAGTATGTGTACTGTCTCTGGGGTGTCCACAAAAGTCCATGTTCTATTAATAAGCTAGGGTTATAGCTATTATTAACAAAGTCTGACAACTAATAATCGCAATTCCGAATTATAACAAATATATCGATGCCTTACTCTACAATGTCTTAATATATAATACGCGACATGACAGCTACATATAATTATGTCATAACATAATCATATTAAAGGCATACAATCACAGATTTTTATGAGCACGTAGCACTATATTTGAGTAATAAATGTAAACTACATTCATT
>JAUTBQ010194052.1:0-10146 GCA_032361185.1 Lepetodrilus ovalis | reverse complement strand
AAGTTGTCGGAGTGACAACCTGGCTGGATTTCATCAGTGACCCCGTGTGATGATAAATCCACCAAAAAACCTTATACGATAGACAATTCATACGTTCCCAAAAATTCAACTGGACTATTAGACCCTGTGTCTATTGCATTCCTAATCCTGCGGATGTTATCGCTTAGAAAGTGCCATCTTGTGTGCACAAACCGAATGTCATTGACCCTTTGGACCGACCAATGAAATAGTTCGACCGTTTGTCTACATGATCGCATTGGGGAAGGGAAGTTTCTGATGTATCTGATTGGCAACTTTTGTTTCTTTGTAAGGCAGGTTTTGATTGCAGCAGATCAGAATGGCTGGCCTCCAATGAGATGTCTTAGATATATTTACGGTAATATCTGCCTAACAAGTTGACAGGGAGTACTATGATTATACTGAATAGTACCAGCTGTTGTGAGAGGGTGGCTACGGCCCAGACGAGTCTAAACATTCTACATGCGACAAGGAGCTGCCAGAGCCGAGGTACTCACATCGGTCGGCCGCCACACCTTGATGGTGCGGTCCTGAGAGCCGGTGTACAAGAGGTCAGTCCCGCCCCACTTGACACACGACACGGACTGCAGGTGGCCGGACAGCGTCAGGTGGGTGTGGCCCAGGATTGTGTCCCAGATCCTCACTGTCCCATCCTGAAGTGAAGAGAAAAAAACATGATCATCATCACACATAAATCGGAGATTGTCACAGGCAACTTCACACATATTTGGAAGGTTGTAACATGTCACATCATTTATATTGTGGATACTCTCACATGTAATATGACACATACCTTGGAGGAGCTGGCTAGATATCTGGATTCCGGGTCTCTGTGGAGAGAAACAAGAACATTCATCTCAGCACGACTGAAATATATGTACGTACCTAATACTTAAAAAACTAATACTTGGTGATACCTTCATTTGGTAACATTACATAGCAGACTGATAAGTGAAAAAATATATACATTTATTGCATTATTGCTTTACGTTGCAGCGGGAATATTTCACCCAGAGAGGACGAGAGAAAAAATATACAAATACAAGAATTGGTACATACAGGTGAAGTGGTTTCCATGACAACCAGGTAATCCACTGTTTGTGTCCAGTCAGGGTCTTCCCAATCTGCTCCCCCGTAGATGCATCCCATATACAGATCTACATAGGAAAGGTGTAGTCTATTAGTATTACCAAGAGGAAACCTCCAACACATGTAGCGCCGAGTGTAGCAGTAAGCCTGTGAACACTATCTGGTGCCTGACAGGCTAAGGCTAACATCTACACAAGAGACAGAACAAGCAGCAAACATTTTATTTTAATTGGTGTACCGGTATTGGGGTTAAGTCGCTTTCTAGAATCTTTCACTAACATCACAACTTGTCAGTTTAGGGCAGGAGGAAACCTGCAACATCCGTAGTGCTGAATGTTGCAGTAAACCTGCGACCACCGTCTGGTACTGATAGACCAAGGATGACATCTGTATTGCTACTCTACAGACAGTGCATCCTATCAATATCGCGTAAGAAATTAACTAACACTGATGCTGAGCCCCCCAGGGCGGGATTTGAACTCGAGACCTTTGGCTCCGAGGTCAAACGTGCTACCACTGCGCTACCACCGGTCCCAGTTTCCTCATGAGACAGTTATGCAATGCAGGTCTCATGAGACAGGTTTACCATCTATTATCCCATTTAGAGTTGACATAGGTGACCTTCACAGAGGTCAGTCGTCTAGCATTCACCCACCTGACTGTTCTTGCACCCCGAGGCCAGCTTTCTGCCGTCAGGGGACCAGGCAATACAGAGAATCCAGTGTTTATGACCTACAAAAGGAGAAAAAATTAATAGCTACTCGCAAGATTAACAGAAATATGTATATCAACAGCAATTACATATGATGAACAGTTAAAAAGAAACATTAAAAAATAGTGAAACACTTCACAGATTCTTTAATTTTTCAGGCATCTTACTAAATATTATACAAGTTTTTTATTGCCAATGTATACATCAGTGATCAAAATAGAGGGGGTCTATTTAAAAATATGCAATTGTTAAAGGTATCTGCGCGATCACCTAAAAATTGCAGATTTTACTACCATTAATATTGGGACTATGGAAAAGGACCCCACGATTATAGCGCGGATTGGTTACATCACTCGATAAACCCTTGGTTTGATGAAATGGCCAATAGAACACCTCGTGCTTGACCCACAGAGGTCAGGAAAGGACTTTGCGTCAAGCACAAGGTATTCTATTGGCTATTTCATCACTCCAGCATCACCCCAGAATTTGTCGAGTGAGGAAACAAATATGCTCTAAGAGAATGTTGGCAGGTAATTTGAGAAGTTTGATTGTGTAAGTTGATCAAAATAACTGTAGAACCTGCAAAAAACAGAATCCACTCCAAGTGCCTGTATGGCTTACCTCTGCATGTGAACTGTGGAGTCTCTGTATTGATATCCCAGAACCGGACTGTTGTGTCACCAGAACCACTGGCCAGATATCTGTAAATACAACCACAAATACATAAACATCCTTGTATGTACATATCAATGGTCTCTACATATAATGTACCAACTGCTCTCATCAAGCTTTGTGAATGGCATCCAACATCCAAACATTTAACTTTTAATATGAAATTAGGCCCTGGGGATAAATTCGGAACTCCCTATTACGATATACACCATGCATTAATGCTTAAACTGTAACAGATATGGCAGTGGGGAAGAGGCACATGGGAGACTACTATTGTAACTATAATATTACCAGGGCTCTACGTTAACTTTTTAAGGCACCTATCCATGTGCCCTATCGGACATGTAACAGTAGGCAAAAGGCCTGCCAATGTGGGCTAATTCACATGTCCGCCTCTGGATCATACCTGTCCCGGACAGGCAGACAATCCTTACTGTCGAGCCCTGTAAGTGTCTGTATCCATAATATTATTATGACAGTGTTCGAAATAGAGGGGTCCAGGGGGTCAATTGAAAATCTACATTAAAGGTGTCGATGGGACACCCTGGAAATTGCAGTGAGTAATTATGGAGTTTAACGTCGCTGCAGCAATCTTTCACCCATTTGCGACGATGGAAATTGCAGATTGGACCACCATTACATTGGGCCTATGGAGAATGACCCCCTGATTATTTTCTGAATTTCTAATACTGTTTTAAGTAAACACTAACTAGGAAGTGTAGTATTCATGCAAGGATGCCCATAAATATGATCTGCTTATCGAGGACTGATGTGCTACTCTGGTGTGTACAAATGTGACAGATGTGACAATTGTCAGAGTAGCTGAAATGGTTTACACCCACTTGGTCTGTTCACCAGGACTATTCCTGGGTCCTTGTTATAAATCAGCGGAGTAGGACATCGGGATATTGAGTAGGACATCGGGACATTTGAAGTCAGGACCTGCTTGGCCGAAGTATTGATCAGATAGTTGCTGATCGGAGAGGTTGGATTTTCTCGGCTTCCTAAACTCAGAAATAGCGGAGTACCTTCCCGTGTTTTCTCTGGTACGGTTGTTGATCACCAGTGTGGAGATCATGAACACGTTGAATGGTGTAATCCTGAATATTGAAATGTTCTTTTGATTCCCAGGATATTATGGAATTCAGTGTGGGAGACACGAGATCGTGCATGAATACATGTAGTTTTATGGTGGAATCTTGAATATCGCAATGGTCTCTGATTTCCAGAATGTTATTGAATTGTGGATGTTATTTCCATGGGAAATACAAAATATGTAACAAATAAAATACGAACTATGAGGTGACTGAACATTCTTTGTGATGGATTACTCAATTTCTGCATATGCAAAGTCCAGAGATTACGAAAAACGTTTTTGAGTACCGTACAAACTCATGCTCAACTCAAATACAAAGTTTTGTTCATGAATCTTCATATGCAATTTTAGCTTGAGCATGAAATTGTACTTAAAACGATTTGTAATCTCTGGGGCAGGAACTAACTTTACAGATCTGCAGGAACGAGTGATTTTGAATTTACCGTCACTGCAGCACTCTATTTCATCCATTTGCACCAAGCTTCCACAGGGCGAGATTTGTGAAGCAAATGATATTGTATTGCATATGATTTTTTAACAATCATAATGAAATTGAATTATTTTTGCGTGTAATTCCAGTGCGATGTTGACCGACCGAGAGATGACTGACCGAGAAATGGCACGTGATAAGGCGGCGCGATTACTACGGAAACAAGGGAGCGTTTCCTCGCTCGCTAGCAGTGAAGTAACCAGGCAACATCTCGCCCACAACATGAACAAAGTTGGGTCACAGTGCCGGTAATAATAAAACTTTTACTTTTCCAAAACATAATATTATGCCATGATAACCTTGTGTGTTTGTATTTATATGAATTAATTAGCTGTTTTGCACCACAGCGGGAATATTTCACCCACATGCAGTAATTGTATTTATCAACAGTTAACAATTTAATATCTAGTTGAAATTGTGGCAAGGACCTTAACCTTCTCCATGCTGCAGGCAACTGGAGATGCCCTAAAGAGCAGTGTCTGTGCCTTATCCAACAGGGAGAGGGTTAAACAAGAATTTGTGTTTTCATTTTTACTTGCAGTGTTTCATTATTATTCTTTTTATAATTTATTTTTGTTATTATTTTTATTGTTAGTAATATATTATCTGTTATTTATGAAAGTCCTTGGTTTATTGTTTCTGTATGCTGTTTGTTTTTACAATTCTGTCAACAGGTCAATCATTGGTTGACTTTAATACATTGAGCTGAGTCAAATTGACGACGATCTGAAAACTGATTTAATGCTACCGTATATAATCTGCCTTCAAAGTTAAAATCAGGGAAGTTATTTACAGTTCTCATATCTCATTTCTTGTCAATGCCTTTTATGACTACACAGTGAATAAAGTACCATATTGGTTTCCTATTGTGGCCTATTAAAGAACCATTCTAGATACTTTATTATGATTTATTGATTAGTCACAGACCGATTGAATGACATGTTTGTTTTGACCCATGTGGTGCAAGGAAGTGATATCAGTTTATGATGATGGGTTTGGATAGTGGGGGGCTTGAGTGGTGGGTAGCCGTAGGGGAGGGTTGTGGTTTGGGGTGGGGGTTATGGGATAGTATTGAGCTCTTCAAATCTGAAGTACTTTAGTGTTTGAGTTCTCAGATTGAGGCAAACTGGCAGTCGTGGGAGAGGGACTGACTTGTTTGCGCCTTGTATTGGATATTTCACTAACTGTTACATCTGACCATACCATAATAAAAGGTTGATAGTTGCATTTTATTATATATGTTTTTAATGTTTTCTCTTTTACATTTGAATTCACATAGTTGACACAAGAGACCAAATCTATAACTGTTCTAACTCAGAATAAAATTTCAATAGCCATATGTTTATCTGAGATATATCTGTATTACTAGTACATATAACGCTGAAGTTGGGGTCCATGATATACCCCCCCACCTTATAGTACCCGCCTTATGCAATATTACAGGGAAATAATGAAAATAAAAAATGGGATTCACGTCTGTGTATTAGACCATGTTATATCGAAGGGGCACTGTATAAGTCAAAAGCATTTTCACTTTCAAATATATTGAATAATTTATATTTTTCATATTTCTTATTTGAAGTGTCTTCCCAATCAGTCTGATTGTGATATTCATTATTTCTTCATAATATTTAAATACTAAACAATATTATTTAAGGGCCAGAAGCATGTTTGGACGTTTACATTTAGCTTTATATTATTTCAACAATGTAGAATATTTAGATATCTACAGGTTCCAGATACTCTTCAAGAACTTGCAGCCACAATGGAACTAAAATAACACCAGATTCCTCAAGCCGAGATCCACTATTTGGTAGAAGGTTTCCCCATAACATATCTGCAGGCCCTTAATTTATTTTGCTGAGTATACATTCTTTCCGACATCTATTTCCAGGTCGGTCAGCACAGTGTCATTCCAGGATGAGCCGGGTCACGACGACATCTTCAGAGTTCCTCAAAAGTTTGAGAACACATACCAGCTGTCTCCAGACAAACGCTTTCCGTACGGAATGGTACAGAACATCATCAAGGACGTTCTGGACGCGTATCTGGCGGAGGAACGATATGAACCAGAACTGTGTCGGCAGATGTCAAAGACTATCTCTGAGGTAGGAAATCATAACAATAATAATAATAATAATAATAATAAGAAGAAGAGGGATCTTGTATAGCACCAACAAGCCATACCATTAGGGGCATGTTCTGAGCGCTTGCAAGGGGGAACAGACTGCATGATAGAAATCATCTGAGAATACTTTTTGTCAAAGAGGTTGAAAACAATTTATATTGATTTTTAAAGTGATTTTCAAAAAGAGGGGATTAACCTGTTCCCAGTACTTACGAGACAGGGGAAAATGCCAGAACTGTCCTTGATTATCGATTAACCTGTTCTCAGTGATATGTAAATCCCATATACAGAGATGAATAATAGCCTTAAAACCTAATATAACCCAAATAATTTTTAATTAAATAAAATATTTTTACATAACATCGTAATTCTACTAGCCTTTAAGGATACTGTTACAGGGATCGAAATTAACTTTAACACTTACTAGTCCTAATAGTGATACAAATAACAAAAGACATGAATTTCTACTAGTCATTAGGATACCTTTAGCATTGGGAGAAATGGCCCAGGCTAGCGGACTACTGTTAATTTTGATCGCTGCTGTTAACATAATGAGAAATGACTTAAGGTTAATTTTACATCCCTTAGCCATATTCCATTTCTATCTTGACTTTCTAGCTAGGTCACTGCGACCTCATCACTGTAGCAATCAAAAAACTATCGATTGATCTTATCGACCTCAGAATACCAATGCATGATTTTTTATTTATTTATTTTTTTCCTCAACAGGTGGTCAAAGCTCGGGTCAAGGAATTGATGATTCCACGATACAAGATAATCTGTCTCGTCCACATCGGTCAGCTTGGCGGTCAAGACATGCGGGTCAGCAGTCGATGTTTATGGGACGCTGGTAGTGACACTTTCGCCACGGCGGAATTCCGCAATTCGCATTTGTATGCCATGGCGTCTGTATACGGCGTGTATTTCGAATGATCAGCAATTCAAATTGGGCATTTTATTTGATTTTGTAAACGAGCTACATTCCGTCGAAAATTATTAATAATGGTTTCCCTTCTATTGAGGTTATTGATCTTTGGAATATTTTACATGTAAATTGCATTCTGTGAAGAACTGTGATAGCCTGGTCATAACTATTTGACATCTTGCCAGCCCTTTGAGTAATGCCGACCATGTGGTGTTGAAAGAAATTGTTTTATGGTCGGTCGCGTCAAGGGCAAGTCAGCCTTAAAGGGCAATTCCACCTTAAATCGAAATTCATATTTATGGTACTTCCGTATTTCAGCTTTTAAGCATGAATATACACATTATCAGAATAATGCTCATGTTATAGTAATACATGTACCACAAAATTGCTCTACCGACGATTTGCAGAGTTTGAAGCAAAAATCTTTTAAATACATTTTCATGAATATACCTTTAATGAATGTGTGATCAAGGATACCTTGGTAGTATAGTAATTCTGCAGATTTGTTAAGTTTCATTTTAATGTGGAATTGGCCTTTAAAAATCCTAAAAAATATTTCTATATTTTTCATTAACTACTGTAACTTACTGCTGAAGAATATTCCTATATGTGTGAGAAATATATGTAAAAAACGGAAAAGGAGTTATCCTGTAAGTTGAAGTTTTAATGTGTCTTTTCCAGTTTAACTTTGAATTTGGAGATTTTAAATATATCCAAAGAGCCATATTTGCCTTGTGAAAAGTATTCTTTTGAAGTGTAATTTACTTTACCTTCGTACATGAAGTGTACACTATGCTTTAACATTACCAGTATTCAAAGTCTGTATACTGTATATTTTTTATTTGATTTTTAAATTTGAGATACCAGTTAACTTTTATTGACATAAAATTGTTGAAAATATTAAAAGGCAATATTTTATTGCAGATGTAGAAGTGCAATTGTTTATTGTTTACAACTACACAAACATAGCAAAGCATCTTTTTAAAATCATTGTCGTCATATTATTTGAAGGCATCAGTCATTCACAAGTTTCGCTATTTAGATCATAAATGTGTCTTCTATTGTTTTTTGTTTTTTTAGATCATTGTGTTTGTACATCATTGTTTTTGTAAAGCATCTTGTCCATAGATTACAGTATGGTTCTATTGCCAGGACTGACAATTAAAGGAACACCAGACTTGTCAAAATTGGGGGTTACCCTGAAAAATTGCTAAAAATATGCCATGAAATGTAATTTCCAGGCAAATTGACTTTTATATTTTTTAAATTAAATTCTTTTGATACCGTAAAAGATTTTTCAAAAAGTAAAAATCAAATATACATATGAAATATGCATATTGAAGATGACTGTATTTGTAGATAATTTTGTACTATTACATTCAGTTTATTCTGCAATTACCAGCATGTTTTTGTTGAGCTTTGAATCAAACTTTGTTTGTGCTTCATACATTTAGACCAACATGTTCAAAGTAAATATTGTTATTACATTCAACAGAGTATGGCATTATAAAGCAGTGTCATTGTTCTAGCAAGAAACACGATTTACAGAAGCTTTGTAAAATAATTATACTATTCATGTCTAATAGAGCTTTAATATGTTCAAGACAGCATTATTATTGATACACTTTTTTTCTTCTCTCAATTAGTAACAATTTACTGTTATAATATAGTGCATAAGATTATTGTCGAGTTGAAATCCTTCTTACCTTCATGCATTTCATGTCTGTTATCTATGGAGTAAATGTTAAGCATTTCTTTGATAATTACTCGGATGAGTAAGTTTTAAAGGTAGTTTCTATTCCGGTAATTGCCGAAAATAATGTTGGTATTGTGTTGTTCTTCCAATCATTCTCACTTACTTCATTTGGCGAACAGTCAATCTGCCTTACAGTGCTAATCAACTACTTGAAAGTGTTGCAAAAATAAAGTCTTGAGTTCTATAATACCATCTAAACCAAAGAAAATACAGTATTCTACAGTATTGCGCAGAGCATCGTCTGACAGTGACATCATAGTACAGTCATAGGAACAGACAATTGTGATTTCAGCGGAAAATAAGCCTGAGTCTGGGGCTACAGTCCTAAGCGACATCCAGGCCAAATAAATCAAATCGTTGGATAAATAAATCCGCAGATCCGAGGAAAATTGTCCTGTCTGTAGCTAAGATATAAATTCATGACCAAAATAAATTGTTAATAACCCCGGTGTTTATGATCTTCAATATATTTTCCAGATAAAGATTTGTTTGTCTGATACAAACGTCTATAGAATGTTTGTCTTTGTGTATCTTTCCTACTTCATGTCTTTATTAGGAAATAAAGACTTAGAAAAATCTACACCATCTCTAGTGTCTAAAACATTAATCTCACCTATTACCCATTACCCATTACCCATTACCCATTCATCAATGGTTTTCCTAGGAGTCATTTTATATTATGATAACAGCAACCTGCATCTCAAAGTCAATTTTTTACTTTTACTTATTAAATCTGTTTTCTAATTCATTGTCGTGTATTGTTATTTAGCCTTCAATTTTCGACATGTATATGATCAATGTATGATCAACGTATACTGCTGCTGTTGATATTTTATAAGAAGTTTATTAATGAAGTTTGTCCTATGTATAGTGTTACCATTTTCCGTGTGTTGTGAATGTCAGCTGTGTTGCTTTCATTTTGTAAATCATGAATGTCGTTTTCCGTGTTTGTTATTACAGTATTGAGCTGTTTGAGTACAGTATTATTAAGTATGTTTACAAATATACATGGGAGCAATGTCATGATGTTGTATTGTGTTCAATAACTGACTTTACAACAATCTACAATGATAAATACTAGTATCTTGTAAAACATCACACATACATGACCTACTGAATAACATTATCATTTTAATAGTCTTCAATATTGATAGCTTTAAACATAAATTGTTACCGGTAATACCAGGGGTTAATACTAACACTAGTCCTGTAGCCAAAGTCTAAATGCTCAATGCTAAAGGTATCCTAAGGACTAGTAGA
>JAUTBQ010194041.1:0-10147 GCA_032361185.1 Lepetodrilus ovalis | reverse complement strand
AGAGAGTGAGAGAGAGAGAGAGAGAGAGAGAGAAGGAGGAGAGAGAGAGGGAGATAGATAAAGACAGAGATAGATGTAGTATGCCATTGGCGAGCATTCAAATGATTTTATAAATATAATATGTATAAAAGAAGTGGTTCAGACAACACGTGGCTCAGTGGTGCATCCTCTCACTGGAAGGTCTTACAGTAGGTGATGTATCTCAATTTTCTACCGACTCGTAAGCAGAGGTCTGGCAAGTGAGATAAGGGACAGAAGAGCCTCACAAATTGCGCATTGTCCACAAAGCAGGCCCAGATGCAAATGCAAAGGAAAATATCAATTCGAAATGTTTTCACAATGTGATTAGTATTGACATCTATAGAACATTACACCGCTTAATTACGTCAAACACTGGTTTTAGAGTTCATAATAAAGGGAAGGAAATCCTGTTCTACCTTACTTAGAACTGAATGTGGATATTTGTTGCAATTTGCCTTAGGCACTATAATGGAATTCCGGTACATGCACTTTGAGCAATGGCTTGGAAACGTTCAACAGCGTTGTGTTTATACAATACCCAGAATAATCTTCCTAGCTTTCTGATGTCGAATGCATCGGTTTACACAGCAGATAGAGATTACCCCAATTTTTAAGTAGAAATCACACATGCCAGTTTCTTCAAAGTGTGACTTCGTATGTCAGTAAAAAAAAGGAAAATGTATAGGTGTTCAGTGTTATTGAATTGGGAAATGTATTTGTAGACTAGTCCGGTGTAAAATTTAAAACTCCGGATCACTATTCAAATCTTGTCAGTTTTCAATATTACACCGAAACGACGTAGAATTAAATCAAGTTGTGTCACAGTGTTCTTCAAATGTCACAGCAAACTTGTATTAGGTTTCATAAAGACATCTAACGGATATCTAAAGGACAACTAGACACTTAAAGTGAATTATACGAACTTGGCTTATTGTCTATGAAAACTAACGGAAGCCGAAATCAAAGGAATGTTGAAATACAGGAAATTTAAAGTCAACTAAAATGAGAAGCCCTGTTTAATAGTTGCTGCTGGTCTATGGAACATTAAATCTAATTGATGTCTAACGCAAATAATCGTTGAAAATCATAATAAAGTAAGCGTTGGTAAAATCTGATATTTCTGTAGTACCAGACGAAACTGAATTTACAAATGCCTGGCGCCCGTTGCTCTTAACAATTGTATCCTACAATATATGTAAGTCAAATCTTCGGAACCCGCTACAAATGTATGTCTAGTCGCATGAACCGCTTATAATCTATGCACTACATTAGGACACGCTATCGGCCGTTTCCCAGTCTCGCAGATTTCCCTCTCATGGATAAACCATTCCAGGAAATGGCCTTGACCAATTGACGTCGTCAGCTAGGACGTTACGTTGATGTTGCCGTGGCTTGCTCACTCTTCGGACATGTCACACATAATAGAATATCTCTGGCACCACATGGTCAGATAACTCGATGGGCAAATACTTCAGCGTCCTAACACATTAGACGGACGAGCAAGCCTTTCAGGAAGCTTGGACTCTGACGTCGTCACGAGACTGATGACATTGATAAGACGTCGGATAGTTGCCTGAATTGATATCCAGGGAGGAAACAAGAAATATTGAAATAACGTGTTATTCATTTGTGATAGGACTGCAGCTGGCCATTCCATGTAAAAAAGGGGGACTTCTTGACCATAAATGTCTTTATCCGAATATAACTTAGTAAGATCGTGCACTGATCGTACATCGTTTTGCCATGTTAGTCCAAAAATGCACTAATAGTGAAATACATTTTGAAAAACTTAAATCATGTGATTATTTTATTTTATGTTGCTGCTAGATATAACATATATGTCTATAGACTAATCTATCTATTACTTTATTTAGCCTTGTCTTCCTCTATCGTAATATACTTATCTAGCTAGCGATATATGTTTCATTCTTTTATTCACCTCTCTCTCTATCTCTTTCTCTTTCTTTCTTTCTCTCTCTCTCTCTCTCTCTCTCTCTCTCTCTCTCTCTCTATATCTCTCTCTCTTCTCCCTCCCTCCCTCTAACTTTATATATATATGACCCAAATTGCAAGCACTATAATGAACACATCCAGATCCAGCTTTCGTATTCCCTTTGTCATTCTTTATTAAAGTTTGCTAATACTTACGTGAATGGTCGAGGAAGCTGAATTTCTCGGGACAAGCCATAGCAGAAGTTGTACCCCCGAGGGTAGGAGGCCAGCAAGAAAAAGCATCGTGAGTAGCGTTGCAGTATTTCCACGCCGATTCCGATAGCGCTCTCGTCAAATTGGTCCAACGTCTTTGACACATCAGTTCCTGATCATCGCTTGCTTGTAGCTTCGTCATCACGTTAAAAGGTATCTTCCGTCACTATGGTCATCAGCGAATTCGCTTCATTGCACAGAATATCGTCAAGTAGACCTGCGCACATATTACTCCATACGGTTTGGCGTAGGTGAATGGTAGCCTTTCACTTTCTCCACAGACAGAAAATTGCCTCTTAGAGTCACACTACCTTGGGAAGGTAATACGCCATCGACGCGACTAATACGGCGAAGGAACGTTCGCATTAGAATATTGCAATAATTGCTTTGTCGATAATATGAATTGAAAAGATAGTTGGGGGTGAATAGACAATAAGTAGCGTGCTTCTGCCTCCTTTTCCCTGGATATTTATTCCGGGGTCGGAAATGTGGCCATGCTTGACAGCACTGTCGTCAGATGGTGCCAAACAAAAATCTGGCGTCCTTTAATTCACCCGTCGTTGTTCTTCGAGCTGAAACAACATGAACAATCTCAACCAATCTTCGTTAACTTATTGCGAATTAGGAACACACACAACACCTGTCAGCAGTGCGGCGGTAGCTCGGAAGTGGCAATACAATTGAGAATTGAAATCCACAACGATTACGCCGATGCTATCTAGGACACTTCTATATTGGCTGATACACGGCGTGTTCACGACCAATGAGGACGGTCGCATCGCACATCCGATCAGTCAAAAAATAATCCTTGTCAATGTTCTGGAAAATATTAATGTAGGACCTTGTGTCCGGTACCTTTCATAGAACAGTTTATCTTCCGGAACGATCAGCATGTAATTAAGGGAAACGCAGGAAGCGGCAGTATTAACGCGACAGTGTGTATCAATATTGTGGTCTGTAGATATCACATAGAGAATACTAAGCTAGGTGCAGTGTGGTGCCTTACTCTTTTTTAATTACACGAGATAAATACTTATTACGGAGCGAAACACGAATCAGAATAAAGCTGAAACGCAATAACTAAATCAGCAGGCCTACAATAATAGTACATACATTCATTGATATTTTCACACATATTAAAGGCATAATATCACAGATGTGTGTGGTTGTTTGGGACTAGGTTTTGGCTACAACTGCAATGTACATTCACTTGACATACATACAATCATGTTTGTACTTCCAAATACTTTTTCGCCACTGTATGGGGGACACGATGCCACTTCAACACCACGGTAGATTTTATTAACTCGAGGGTATTAACTAGCGGTCGTCAATTTGAATGTGGTCGTATTTCATTTTGATTCATTATATCAATGCAAAGGGACATAACTCAAAGTGTTACGTCTACATGTCTTGGAATTTAAAGTGATGCGAGTACTTTTTCTTAGAATTCCTTCATATATCAGTAGATGTATCAAAGACAAGATAATTAGTGTTTCGTAACCTTGTTGAATAAGTGCATCAGTACATAACAACATTTGGGTCATCAAACCAAGTAGTCTCAGATAGAAATGCGTTTGACAATTATCTAGGTCAACCATCTGTGATAGTTTGTCTTTAAATCAGAACATGAACCGAAAAGATAAATAATCGAAATATCGGAGAAATGCTAAGGTTCCATAGCTCTCTCGTAGCGATCACGCAGACAAATAGATGGCAGAACCCTTAGTAGAGAAGAGAGGTTAAAGGACTACCCGTGTATTATACGCACAGGTAAACATAAGCCTAACTTGTGTGAACACAACGCCTGCGAACCAGTGTTCTGTCCATTAAAAACAATGAGAAGGTTATAATACTAAAATTAGACCCGTGTTATATCTCTTCGCGAAGTCTCAGCCTCAATATAGCAAATATAACTAGGATAGAACGTGTTTTCGGCGCTAAACCTTGTTCTAATTCTACACTCTAATATAATATAGGATAGGATCCTATTTGACAGGAAACAACTGAAAACCAGACTGTTCTATCTCCAAATGAACTTTATAAAAGAATGATGCTATTAAATAAGAGTTGTTGACATATAACACAATTGAACTCAAATGTTAGTGCTTGAATTTTACCAAAAAACATCTACCTCCAAACAAAGATGATCATTTTTTATTAAAGCTAACAGGGTTTAAGTTTTATTTTGTCTATTTCTTAATAAGGACATACACATATTCAAACTGCATTTTTTTCTCATAACCGTACTAGTGGGAATTAGACTAAGTTGGTGCTCAGGCGATGATCGACCTTATTAATGATGAAAATAAAACGTATGATAACACGTGGTGAAACTACATGAGACTAATCAGAGTCAGCATGCACCAATTACCATTTGCATTGTAACGTGCTTGTCTTGGCTATACATTTTGAAAACGCCTTTTCTACCACGTGTGTACTATTATATACTAGTATATACCGATAGCTGAATCACTCGGAAAGATGGATACATAAATAAATTGATACAATCGTAACTGGAGTGGAAACAACGTCGGCATCCTCATCGTGATTGGTCACACGTTAGAAGAGGCAGCCTGGTGTTATAACGAGTACTGCAGTAATTTCAAGTAATTGTGCTTTGTCAGAGATCATCCTCAATGCCATTGAATCCTCCTCTCCCGTCTGCTCTGCTCAGCTAGCTGTCAAATGCTACTTTTGTTCGTTAAAGGTTTAATTTAGAATACGTGGTCCCCCAGACTAATACTCGTCGTATGGGTGGAATTGGTTAAAGGACCTTTTTCAGTTGTCGATGGTCTTATTCCGCAAATACTTCCACAATGAACATATTGGCAAAGCTATTCTATATACCTTCTAACAGATTATGTAAAAACTAGATACATCGCTCCAAAGAGATCTGCTCTATATGTCTACACGATATACATAGATATAAATCGTCTAACAAAATATATTGTTCAATTGACGCAATGAACGCACAATGTTATTCTTCGAGCATTACGCTTATTTTTATATGTAGATAATATCACCATTGGGAAACACTTGTATAGTTTCTATGAATAGTATATCTAAATATGAATAAGTCATTACGAATAGAACCAGTCGATTAACTGGTGTTACACTACTTAAGGAGTAATTTTTTTTATTCCTTCCAAAAGGCTTAGCGTGTAAACCACAAACTTCTTAAATTGAATCACATAAGTAGTTTATCTCGCGATCAAAAGCTACATGTTATTAAGACGATGACAGTATGTATAAGTCACGAGTAATAAAACCAGTCGCTTAACTGGTTTTATAACGAGTACTGTATTGCGTTAATTAATAGGAAAACACATACTCACACAAATCCGTCCAAAAGACTTGGCATGTAAACCACAAACTTCTTAAATTGAATCACGCAAGTATCTTATCCCGCGATCAAAAGCGCTAGATGGTATTAAAACGGTGACTGTATGTGTACGCTCTCTGACTGTAGGCTTGCGAGACTCGCCGATGTGTGATCAAACGTATGAGTATCTGACTTTTCTACCGCTACTAAGTATATCACACAGGATCGATAGCTTAGCCTGCTGAAATCCGTCGTAGCAGGCTACCTGGCTTAGGCTTTGAGTGTCATACTCCTATGCTTTAAGGATTCCGTTGTGATTTCTCCAACTTCATCCGAGGATCATGCTTGCGGAATTTCTTTTAAAACAATATTTATTGAAAATGGCCGTGATTCATGAACAGCCAACTGAATGACTATCTGAACATGTACTTCCGACTATCTCGTCTTTTGAGAGGTTGGCCTACGAGTGTGTGAATGAGAATAATTAACTTGTATAGTATGGACAGTACTGTCGTCGGTTCACACGGGCAATGCAGTCTGACGAATTAAAGGGTCATCGTGTTTTCCCCCGTTATGTCAAAACATTCTTGGAGCGTTTCCCATTTAAATTAGCGTGGACTGGTTCCATAACCTATGTGCGCGCCTGTTATATACATGACACACGACAAGTGGCCCGTTTGTTTATAACGTGGTAATCTCACTGCGAGGCTGTTCTATTTCTCCATACCGAATTTGACATCAAACAAGATCAAAGTACAGTTCTGTTGGAAATTGACATTGACTACCGATGCAACCAAGCTTTTGGACATCTGCTTTTACATTTCGTAGACGGCGGAAGTATGACGCGAACATGCGGTACCGAATATGCTACGTAGGAATGTTATCTTTAGCAATACATCAATTAAGACCATATCCGTATGTTTATGGAATAATAGTGTTGTGTAAGTGGCTTTCTAAGTATCCCAGAAGAAGATGCACTCTCGAACGGCATACACCGATTCTAATGATGGATTGGCCATTTCACTTTGACTAAATGTCGAATTCTCCCCAAAGACAAAAGAGCGATATAAAATTAATGCTCTTAGTATCTCAAATCTCGAATATGGTACTACGCGCTGATTGTATTCTGTGATTGTAAGCATGCAAACGGCTTTTATTTATTATTGTTTTTGACGCTCAACAGCCATATGCATAACATATTATTTGTGCCAGCTGTGCAATGCTCATGGTTAGATTGTTCAGAATTTTGCCAACACAGTCCAATTACTTTTGGAGGAATAGTCAACACATCAACGGATGGTTATTATGTTTGACTTTATAGAATCATTATTATTTGTGAACAGCTGTTTGGAATAATTGGCTGTATTCCGCGTTTGCTTCTGAAAACAAGGCTTCTGGCATGTAGCTTATCTACATGTAATGGCTTGAACTACACTATTATAATGCACGATGAATTAAACTTCAACATAAAGAGCATAATGTACATAATAATATTCAAGGACATATCAATTTTACTGAGCAATATTCTACTACCATTTTGAAACAGCATGATGGATTAGAGCTCTGCATTAATTACAGCATGATGGATTAGAGCTCTGTATTAATTACGGAATAATGTATACATAATTAAATTATTTAGCACGAATTATAGTATGTCATTGAATGAGTACATCTTGCCATATCGAGAGTAGATCTGTTAATTTGTTTTAAGTGCTGCTTTCAGAATTCGTTCAAGTCTTGTCAGTTTATGACCTGGGGCCTGTTGCACGACGCTCTTGTAGCGCTACAATACTTGTAACTTGGCTCCCGCCACAATATAAAGCGTTGACCTTACAATAGTAGTAGCCTACACGAACGTTGTGCAACAGGCTCCAGACGAAATCCACAACAACAATAGCGCTGAATGTTGTACTACACCTGCGTACATCGGTACAGACAACGCATCCCTTCACGATGTATGTTGCCGTAAATGATCTACATAGTAAACGTGAAGAAATTGCAATATATGTTAAAGGTGAACAATCGTAGATTAAGTGGTAGTTTTAGACCGAATTGGAGTAATACTTTGCATACGTAACGTTTTTTTACTTCAAAAACATTTTTTTCCCGCTTAATTTTAGCGAAAATAATTATAAAGGTTCCCTAACATCGACAACAATGTTTTGTTAACTATCGTGTGTTGGGGAATAACTGCATCAGTAAATAACAATGTTTGGGTGGACAAATCAAGCTTAAGTAATCTCAGATAGAAATCCATCTGTCTGTTATATAGGTCAACCAGCATGCCTTTAAGGCATACAGTCACAGACTGTTGATGTTTTTGAACGAAACTGAGTTGCAAATGCAATGTGCATGCATTTAGAATACATATGATAGACATTTTACCTAAAAATATCCTCCCACCTCTCTAGTATTGGTAACATTCAAATGGTATTTCCATTGCCTGTTAAATCTGAATCAGTTGATAATGTACGGTAATAATATATATCAATGTTCTATAGTGTAATAGACTAATGGGAATAACTTTAATAGTCGAACACTTTATCAAATCACCATTGACGGCCTACTGGTACCAATAAAGCTACGTCGTGTCCAATTAGTAAATATCAATAAATATATACATATTGATAACTAGTGAGACTACTGGTTTAGTAAGTACTTGTAGTCAAAACTAAATTAATGTATGTAATTTCAGGTTAAACCTCGCTAGACCACTATGCAGGTCAACAATCTGTGACTGTATGTGTTTTTGTGTAACCCTCTCCCTGCTGAATTAGACACAGGCACTGCGCTTTAGGGCATTTCCGGTTACCTCCAAAACGGAGAGCGTTAAATGACCTGATTTGAGGTTTATTGTTACAATGCCTGCCAAGCTTCTATTACCAGCTTCAATAAATCGCACCGCGGATAAACCACAGTGCTCATAATCACACATAGCTAAGCTAGATTTCCCGAGTTTCCTTCGAATTCGGTCTCCTTTCCGTTCTCAGCGGTAGTTTCACTGATCTCGTAGGTGTATGTGTATATCTGGAGGATCAAACGTAACTAAGTGCGTGTGGTGCGACGCATTTCAGTGGCGAACACCGTATGCATATATATATATATACGTAACACTGTCATTTCCACATGCAGTGAATCTGTCCCTTGTGGGATAGATGTTTAAATGACGCGACCGGATTCGAACTCAATATCGCTAGTAGGGTGATTGTGGGTCTTCCGCGTGATCCTCTATCCCAACATCCTGCATGAGTCCGGCAGTTCACTCAGAACCAAAACCCATCCAATATACACATATGTCAGCTCAAATGGTTCCAATCCCATTCCATACAAACCAGTTCCGCTCTAATCCATCAGTTCCAGTGGTTGCCACCACCTCACAAATTACTCCATCCCCCAACATGTAAGCCCATGTCAATAACTAATAGCCTCCGTGCCATGTGTGAGCGTACAACCTGATAAATGGTGATCGGCACAAGTAGAATGGCTTGAACGAAGAACGCTGATTGACATGTCAGAAGAGCTCCGTGACCGAATGCAAAATAAATATATGTTTATTTATCACACAATGATATCCCTTTTTACTTTGGAATATGTAATATTGCTCCGTACATTGATGTCATATATTTCCGCAGCGGGCAGCAACCCCATATAGCAGGCAGTAAATTCATGTGTGTGTGTGTGTGTGTGCTTGCGTTTGTGTGTGTGTGTGCGTGTGTGTGCGTGTGTGTGTATGCGTGTGTGTGTGTGTGTGTGTGTAATGTGGGTAAAGGTAATAATGCACACTATATATATAAAAAAAACGTACTAGCGTATCTATTCACACCAATTTCTGAGTGAAGCAGACTATATTAAAAGTAATTAACGAAGTCTGAAGATCAAAGTCCAAGACGATAGTTCAGACTTCGTATTCGAACGTTTCAAGTTCAAATCAGACTTGGGATATGTGTGGAGTGCCTATATGTTTTCCGGATAAAGGTCTGAGAGTAATTACTAGTACATATATACTCAACACAACATAGTAATGGCTGACAGAAGCTGTTGCTTTATACCAACTTTGGAAACTTAGCTCGAGGAATCTGGTGCCATTCTTCCGACAGTGCGTCTTCAAGAGTCCCAGAGTCCGCAGACGTTTGCACGTTCCCCACCCTTGCAATAATGTAAAGTAAAAGTTATATATCCAATACGGCTATTGACTTTTAATTAATTTTGCTGAGAATACATTTGAAGATTGATGGGTTCAATACTGTACGCGTGTTTAATAATATCGTCATTAATTCCTGTAAATCAGTTTTGAATATCATTCCACCACGATTTGTGTGCGTTAGCCGGAAGTCGTAGTGAAGCCGGATATACCGTATCGGCTTGAAGGTAAATATGTATTAATCCTTTATTTCTAAGTTCATAATTAGGATCAATTGAATACCAGTGCATTAATTATAATGACGTCGCTCTAATGACTAACCTCACGCAACGTCTTCAGCACGTTCCAGTGAAATAGGGATGTTGGTTGGTTGACTTGGGGGTTTAAAGGCATACAATCACAGATATTTATGGCCGTGTTTTACTAGTTCTTAGCTACAACTACAAAGTACATTC
>JAUTBQ010194030.1:0-10148 GCA_032361185.1 Lepetodrilus ovalis | reverse complement strand
CTGGTAACTTGTCACTGGTAACGTGTCACTGGTAACTTGTCATTGGTAACGTGTCACTGGTAACTTGTCACTGGTAACATGTCACTGGTAACGTGTCACTGGTAATGTGTCACTGGTAACGTGTCACTGGTAACTTGTCACTGGTAACGTGTCACTGGTAACGTGTCACTGGTAACTTGTCACTGGTAACGTGTCACTGGTAACGTGTCACTGGTAACGTGTCACTGGTAACTTGTCACTGGTAATGTGTCACTGGTAACGTGTCACTGGTAACTTGTCACTGGTAACGTGTCATTGGTAACGTCACTGGTAACGTGTCACTGGTAACGTGTCACTGGTAACGTGTCACCGGTAACGTGTCACTGGTAACGTGTCACTGGTAACTTGTCACTGGTAACATGTCACTGGTAATGTGTCACTGGTAACTTGTCACTGGTAACGTGTCACTGGTAACGTGACACAGATAAGAATGACTGTGACAGTAGTAAGTGTCCTGTGTTTCAGATCGCCACCGACTGCGGTGAGTTCGAGGAAGTCATTCAGGCGTATCATCGCCTCATTGATATCAAGAACAAGTGGACAGATACACAGGTTAGTATGGTTGGCTGTGATTGGCTATCTTCCAACCTCTTTGTGTCATGCTGCTTGTGATTGGCTATTTGTCCACTTCTTATCTCATTGGCTATTTGTTGACTTCTTGTTTTGGTATCTCATGTTCCCATCATTCTGTTGGTATTTTTGTTGTCTGTGATTTGATATATTTTCAGTCTTTCTGTTATGTGATGTTACCTGTAATGCTTGTAATAGGTTGTCTTCCGGACATTTTTCTCTTTAATTTATTTGTTTCCGATTCTGGTTCCAGGTCCTCGGAATTGTTTGCCGAGCCGTCACGGAAAACATCCCAGATGCTGCTGGTCGTCCCTCCTCTCGTCTCCGCCCCAAACTCCAGGAGCTGTTCGGACGTGTCACCTCTACGGTACGTCAGTCTGGCACCGATTGTACAAAACTTTATTACTACGGTTTCATGTTCAAGCTGAAATTTGCATGCACAAGTATCTTAGGTCAGACTGTTACACATATGTAGGATGTTACGCCTCTCATAGCACCACAGTCATTGTATGGAACAGAACCTAAGCACTGGAGTATGTTACTGCTGTATATACTGAACCACTGGTTCTAGTCTCCAACGTGCTACCGCCATGATACAGTGCAGTCTGTATACTTTTAGGTCTAGTATTCTAGTTCTGCATACAAACACCAATTTTCAGTCCTGGTTGTTCTTTGCAGGTGACAAATGAAGCAGAGATTTGGAAGCAGTATGCTAAATTAATCAGCTCGGTGGAGAACCCCGATCACAGCACTATGGAGCGGGTATGTATTAAAAGTAAAATAAGAACAAATATATAGATGAGCTATTGAGATGTAGGTGCTATGGGAGCCAAGCCTAACCCGGGGAATATCTAATTGTGCAGAGCACTGCAGGTGTTATATGGAGGGCACACTGTATTTGTGTTGTACATCTCAGGCTCTGCAGTAATAGCGCAGAGAGATCACTGAGATGCATTGAAAATAAATAATATTTATCAGATCACCAGGTCCAGATTTCTCAAAACAAACTTGAGTTTGAGATATTTCTGAGCTGAGAGCTACAACACCACTAGGTGGTGGTAGTGGTGGTGGTTGGGTGGGGGTTTAAGTGAGTCACTGGTATTTTTAGAATGGAATTGAATTTCCAGAATTGGACAAGTTCCGGTGACATCTAAGCATGATTACTAGGCCCCAGGCTGACTAAACTCTTAAGATCTTAATACACCATTAGTATGAATCGTATATGTAAATTTCTGATAAATCATGTTGTTCAACATGTGTTCAGCTGTCGATGCATCACAGATCGGGATACAACGTAGATAATACAACATCCAAGCACATTTCTCCAATGAGGATATCACCAAAACGTTTAAACCGGATATATCTACAAAGAGACTACGACCCACTAATGGCCTCTATTGAGTTTTATATGTAATTTACTTTGTACTTCTCAGGCTCTTACTGAAGGATCAACAAGATATATTTAAAATAATTTTATTGAGCTATAGTGCCAAAGATTATTATGTTTTATTTATGTTCTACTTTCACAGGCTCTACAGTACCTACAGAGGGCTCACCGCTGTGTGATACAGACACCAATGTGGGAGAAAAACATCGAAAAATGTGTCACTGTGGCTGAGGATGCCAACCATTTGGCTCTAGGTATGTGACACCATGGAATTGGTATGTGTCATGACCTAATTGTGACACCACAATGAATTGGTATGTTATGATGTTGTGACACCACATTAAATTGATATGTGATGACACCACTTGGAATTGATATGTGTTATTGAATATGCTGCCTTCTGACAACAGAGAAAGGTATTTCCAGGTTAGTTCAGTATATGCTCAATTTGGTAACCTGTTAAATGTTTTTCTATTTTCACAGAATATCTCAAATTTGCCGACAAGTGTGAATCTGCTCAAGCCATCGCGTCATTATCATCAGGAAAACTTATGCTGAGAAGTGTCATTACTAAAATAAAGGTAAAGAAATATACATACTTGTGTAACATTGTTAGTCACCACACTGCTTCAGGTAGTGACCACTGTTTGATTGGGAGAAATCCTGACACTGCTATTGTATCAGTGTATAGATGTGCAGTACCATAGCAGTGCTGTTAGCGTCCTTGGTCTGTCAGTACCAGCTAGTGCTCGCAGGTTTACTGCAACATTCAGCACTGCAGATGTTGCAGGTTTCCTCCTGTCCTAACTGACAAGATGTGATATGAGTGAAATAATCTTGAAAGTGGCTCTAAATCCCAATTAGAATTAAAAGCTATATTTTATTTAGGTTCTACTTCATGACACCGGTATTTTAAAATTGTTTCTATTTATTTCAGCAAGAAAACACAGATCATGTAACACAAGAACTGTCAGAGAAGCTACAGAAACCTAGTAGTGACCTCAACACAAGTTTGGAGAAGATTGTCAAAAGAATTGATGACTTGAAGGGCACATAGCATGAACATAAAATTGAAGGACAAGCAAAAAAATATATTTGAAATGTTGTAAATATGGACAGAAATAAATGTATACAGCCATGTGATGTTGTTCATATTCCGTGGTATTTAGATACAAGCTTTGATATCAATGAAAGAATCTTGAAAGTGGTCCAAAACCCCAATTTTAAAGAAAATGAGAGAAAATGTCATCCTTAGTTTGTCAACACTAGCAGTATTATTATGTGCTACAGGTGTTTCAGGTTTCTTAAACTGACAATCCATGAAATTTATAAAATACATGCAATCTTCAAATCGAATCTAGGAGCCAAAATAAAATTATATATTGTATGAATGCTTCATTGAATATGTATCGGATCATTCCATCTACCAACATATCCATGAATTTAGTTTTATTAATTACCAACTAGTTGAAATCATTGTGGGAGAATATGAGGTTGTCAAGCATATGTGCCAAAAATAGTATGAACATTTTTTTTCATATATAGAAAATAAGTTTAGAGAAGAATGCCCTAACAAGAATGGAAATAGTACACAACCCTGCACAACCCCTCAGCATTCACACATGAACTGTGCCTTCCTTTCGTTTTCTGCTCACCAATGCCTTCAAGTGGGTATCCATTCAGTAATGATAGCTTTCCCTCCAATCTGGCAGAATGGATCCTCATATATAATATAAGAATAATAGTCTACCACAATTGGAGCGCATGTTTACATGTTTACAGAACAAGAACATTCATTCTTCAATATTTTGGCCTCTCTGTATCTGAATACATGAGATATAAGTGAAGGCTGCAATTGCCTCAAAGTATAGTTGTATTGTAGGTGTCTGCAGAGCAAAACAAAAGTTAGGTGTCTTATTGCAGGATCCTTAAAAACCCCACCTTATATCACGATCCTGGCAGGAAACTAGTTGAAAGTGTCTTATAACCCAGCGCGAAGGATACGTCACGTACTTTGTTGATGGCCACTACTGCCTTCATCTGTAGCTAAAGGCTGCCATCATAGATAGCAAAATAGTAAAGGGGCATCTTTTAGCTACAAAACTGCGGATAATGGTCACGAGTGCGTGGGGATATTCTACATCTCCTTGTAACTCGTGAAGGTATACAATAACAAAATTTGAACAGATAGTGTGTGTTTATGAAACTGCATAGTACGCTACTTTTTTCTTTCTTATATTGTTTGACAATTGAAACTTTCCTATCGATATATTTAGTTTGTTCTAGACTATCAGTAATCAAGTTGGTCAACGATTTAAGGGATCAGTCATTTCCTTTGGGATTTAAAAATTGTTCATACGTCTACAGTATTCCATTACCATTTTCGATATGTTTCAGAGTCGTGTCATATCCATTCTCGAAACACCGACAATTATGCCTACTAGCATCCGTCAATGTTAAAGTATGTAGGCCTATACTGGTAGCTATTGCGAGGAATCATCAATAGGAGACTGACAATGAAACAAAACATATCTATGCATGTAAACATATCTACACTAATGCATGTACATACGCATACTATTAACCGTTCTTAACTAGGCATGGTAAATCTATTAACAGTAAAGTAAATCATTAATTACTTGGGCCTATTAATGCATCGTTTTTGGTTTGCATTCCTCGAACGGGTTGTACCGTAGTTTACGTCATTTCCTGCTATAATGAAAGTATGGTGACCCGATATATCCTCAGACTTAGTATGATTATTTTCGTAGGAAACAGGCCTGGGTCCTGTTGCACGACTCTCTCGTAGGCTACAACTATTGTATGGTGAACGCTTTCTATTGTGCCTTGAGCCCAGTTATAACTACTGTAGCGCTACAAGAGCATCGTGCAACAGGCCCCACGTCACATTTCGCGCTTTGTAGTAGGTCTACATGTAACTCTTTTTTTTTGGTCTCAAAATTATCATTTGACATCCGAATACCTGACCGACCCTTCCCAGTTTAAAGAATTCCACATAGCCATTGTATTTGTACTGCAATTGTATTATGCATCTGCCTTGTATAATATGATGCTACTGATACCTACATGTATAGGCTATGTATAGGCTACAATGGAGTTTAATATGCCAGTGACATGTACAAATCGTCATCGTAGTAACCACCAGGTATAATTCTGTCGATAGCGCCAGTTAAACTGCTGTTGTAATGGTAATTTCCCAGCACTGGGTGAACAGGTTTATTTGGCGAGTATTTATATTGCAATAAACCACGTGGCAATATCGGACAGCTGACTACATATGCGTGTTCACGAGAGACTGCTAGCCTAGCGATCCCATGGACAAAATGACGTGAACGTCCACAGTAAAGAAGCACAGGTGAGAAGAATTGGAGAGCGCTCGTCGTACGGAACACGCCTCGGTAATGTATTGATCTAAACCTCCACGTTGACTTTGAAATATCTCAATCAGTAGGTGTACGACGGCGCGTGCGTCACGTGGTCACGTGACCGGCCGTCATATGTGGGATGCCGTGGATCGTCTCCAGAATGTGTGTGGGCGTTTTATGAATGAAATGTGTAGAATTAATAATGGCAACATAGTAGCAACCAGACGGGAGTAATGTCTGCATGTCCCCACCAACCTGTGAAATGGATGAATACAACAGGATCAACAAGTTGCTGTATCCAGCGGTCGCGCATTACCATCGTCTGCTGGACGGAGACTCCGACCCGGATCCACCGGAAACCCGAGAGGTAGAACAGTTCATCGCCAGCACCTTTCAGTATCACATCCACCAACTTCCTGACGAGGTCCTAGCCCGAATATTCGGCTACCTCCAGCCGATCGAAGACCAACTGCCTTCTCTGGCGCTCGTCTGCTGCAAATGGAAGAACATCTTACAGACTTCCGGTTTCCTCTGGAGGACGATCCACATCGACCCTTCCAAGTATTCCGTGTGGCACTACAGCTTGGTGTGCAGCATCTTCCGGGTTTACGGCCACTATGTGCAGAGACTGTCCTGGCGGGAACACTCGCCGGTTTACGAAAGTGTTTTCGCGTTGATCCCTCGCCTGAGGAACCTGAAATCTCTGAGACTTCCCATTCTTTGGACGAGATCCGTCGTTGAGAGTCTTCAAACTCTCACGAACCTGGAGCAGGTTCAGATTAACGGCGGGTACGCGCTCAGCGACACCGACCTTGAGCGGATCGGAATGTACTTCCCCAGGCTTCGGGAGGTCTCGCTGAACGCCTGCTGGAAAGTCACCAGCGAGGGCGTGGAGCGGTTCCTGGACTCACTGGCAAACCTGGACTTGGTGAAGTTGAAAGTAAACTCCGGTCTTCCGTTGAACGACGTCCGGAGCGAGCAGGCGATGAGAGAAGGTGGTCGTCTGCTTCTGAGTCTGACGGAGCACGGCTACGCCAGAGTCTTGAGTGTTCTGTGTCTTCACTTTGTCCCAATAGAGATGGACGAACTCTGGGACGCCGTCAACAGAATGACCACCTTGAAGAAGCTCAGCATCAGCAACTGTGAGGTGAGGGTACCCACGAAATGTCATTCATATTATTCATATTATTCATATTATTATTGTTATTATTATTAATTATTTTTTTTTATCATCATTATTATTATTATTATTATTATTATTATTATTATTATAAATCTTTATTAGTTGTAGTACTATTTAATGTTGTTGTTTATTATTACAATACTAATACTACTACTACTGCTGCTACTACTACTACTACTACTACTACTTCTATTTTAAGTAAACTTGTAGATAATATATTTATAAACACATTTACCATTTGCGTATACATGTAACCCTTTCCACTTTTGATTTAAACAGTACATCCATTACGTTGCACCTTAACCAACAACATTAAACTGTGCAATATGTTGTATTTTAAACAATTTGATTTGCAATTAGTCTTTTCAAAACCGTCTACTTATATAATTTATTGTCTCTGAGTAGGCCTATTCTATTGAATACTGAAAACCTTTGTTCATTGAACTGGAGAACTAAGTTTGATTTCAACATATTTTATTGACAAAAGTACAAAAGGATTAGACAGAAGCGTAAACACTTATCTCAGTCCTCTCCTTATTTACAAATTATCATAACATACGTGGTGCAATACAGGAGGAAATAAATATCATGAATACACATATGTACAATAAGAACTAAGTGTGCATACATAGCTCGTAGATAAATCGAGAGCTATGTATACGCCAAGGAAATATCTTTCATCAGCAATATATCAATATTGTAAATATTTATTATTGAGCTGATAGATCTACATCTAAAATGCACGTATGTTTTTTCTTGTTAACACTTTACGCTTTTGTTCACTGCTGGTACATTACAAAAACAATAATGATAATGATTTAGACATCTAATATTCAGAAGTTCCAAATGGTATTTTGTATTTTATATATTGTATTGAATTCATAGCAGGCTGTAGACAGCGACAGCAGAATGCATGGTATCAAGTACAATATCAAATAGCAAGTAGCGTGTATAGTGACGTCAAAGCATAACGTAAACCCTATAACATATAATTAAATGCATAGTAATATATCCAAATTCTCTGCAACATATTGCGTAAAGTACTTTTACGTTGATGCAATAACTGACACGGATATTACGGGTTTACGTATATAGCGCGGATATTATTTTACAATGCTGTACGAAAGTCTTGACTTAGTTTTTAACCAATTGCAGGCCTATTAATATTACACAGTGTGCATACCATGTCATGTTGGTATTACTCCAGAATTAACATGTATCCTAGAGCGTTTGCTTCGGTTACGGTTACGGATATAAACTAATACCGGTATTCGGGTTTGTTTGAATGGATGAATACCGTCTTTTTCTTCTTTTATTTTTATAATATTTTTATTTAGCCTATACCCTTGTTCCTGCCACAGGCAACACGAGATGCCCGACTTAGAAGTTATTGTTAATACTATATATTTCATATCTGACCTGTTTATATACTGGTTATTTATTCAGTGGATAGTCATTCAATTTGACATCGTATTCCATACTATTCCAGTGGTTTCGCAACGATGCGTGTCAAGTGTCTTATAAATACGAGAGTCTCGCAGGTCACGGCATACAGCAGATGAACCAGGGGAAATAACTGCACGTTACCTATTTATACATCTATGATCATCTATTCTCCAAGCGGACAACAATACGAGGGTATCGGATCCATTAATAGCTTTCGTATGCACTAAGGAATAGTAGTGTTATCCCATGTTGTTCGCAGCTCAAGAGCGCTCTATTCCAGTCTCTTGGTGGATACGAGAGATTCGTGGAATGGTATCCAGGGCATCTTTTATCTACTATGAGAACATAGTACTCTTATAGTGATCTAGTATGCACTTACATGCGCTATACAGTGGATACGAGAGCTTCGTCAAACGATATCCAGACGCGTTCACTTGATTCTGTCAGACACTTGAAGCAGGCCATTATTTCGTTCTAATATTTAAAAAAAGAAGTTATATTTTAATAAATAAATAGTTATGAGTATTAAAGGCATACTATCACGGTTGATTGGCCTAGATAATGGCCAAACGAATTTCTGTCTGGAACTATTTACGTTTGATTTGTACACCCAAAAGTTGTTATTTACTGGTATACTAAGTCCCCGACACTTGATACTTATAATAAATTTCATATTTTATAGTAATTATTAGTCCTGACTATAATTATCTTGTCTTTGATGTATTCATGATATATGATGCAATCGTAGTTCTTTCGTCGTACTGATTGGAGAGTAATGTCCCCTTGCGTAAATATATAGAAGGACAAACAACTAAGATTGTTCAGGTTGGTATATAAACAGAAAAATCTCAAACAGTTTGTTGAAATAGAATTTTGCCTACCGTACAGTGATAGAAAGGTTTTTGGAAGTACAAACATGATTATATGTATGTCAAGTGAACGTACTTTGTAGTTGTAGCTAAGAACTAGTAAATAACGGCCATAAATATCAATTTTGACGAAATTTGCGTAACCAATGTTCTATATGTTATATAGCCTTATTAATGTTAAACCTTTCAAAATAGTCCTTATATATGTTCTACAATAGTATCATCTGTCTGTTGCCGACAATATCGTGTTCATACACTGACTTATTCAGGTGCACATGTATATTAGTTTTAACATCGTCATAAGCTAGTATTGCATCTATAAAAATAGGAATTTCGAAGAAAGATGCCAATAGTATATTCTATAGCATGTATTTATCATGCAATGTTTAAAATTAGTAATTAATAATATTCTACAATGTATTATCTACCTGGGCACATCCATACCATGTTCATTACAATATCATTCACTTCGCTGTACTAGTTAGAACATGAATAGGGTACTCATGAATGTAATTTATTTTACGGAATTTTATAGTAGATATATGTTTGGACTTGGACCTTCAATAAAGATCCCCCACCACACCTACTACCTAAATGATGTTAGCATATACTTGTAACAAGTTCATAAGAACCATTCTTGACTACACCACAACGACTGAAGTCATGCAAGTCATATGCAGATCATTTATAGCATTAAAATGTGGAAGTAAGAAATTATGTTGTTGCATGCCTCGTATATGGACTCCATTTTTCAAATGTAACAAAATAGACAACTGAAACTATTTGAATGTACCTTTTAGGTGATATAATTATTTGGTTGAATTGTTGTTCAGCAATCATATACTCGGTATATGGAACTGTTATACTACAAAACAAGAAATTTGAAGCTATGTATATCGTAGAATGAATGTTGTCTTTATGGTCATATAATAAGTGTAATTAAGACATACCACGGAAAGTGTAAGTAAGTGTATAACGTTATAATGCATATAATACCAGTTATGTTGAATCGAGTGTCCAAAATATGGCAGATGTTAATGGTGATGACCACTGCAACATACATTTCTTAGATTTTGAATTGTTTTCAACACAGTGTAAACATGATAAACAAGCATATTAAGGTGGCCTATTGGATATATCATTAACATAGAAAACAGTTAATCTACTCACAATATCAATTAAATAAATACCTACCACTGTGGAACAGTGCAGTCAAAGTTTGTGACGACACATATCTCATGAAATAGATTATTTAAGTAAAGAAATGT
>JAUTBQ010194019.1:0-10148 GCA_032361185.1 Lepetodrilus ovalis | reverse complement strand
TCAAGATCCAATACATTTGAATACACAATACAATACGCTACTTGTCTTGGCTGAACGGGTTTGTAGGAAATATGAACAAGAAACCAGTCTGCGCATACGCTCAGTGCATTCGCTTCATCGTTTGGGTTTTCATACAAAACACTACGGGGTCCAGAGCCGTATTGAAAATTATGAATACGTATTGCAACATGATGTGCTGGCTGAACGGTTTCAGCAATACATATGTATATGTATTGATACGTATTCTAACTTGAATGCACTTCAGGTCTCCTGTCTATGTACAACTAACCTGGATCGTGTATTTGCTTGATTTCCTGACAGGAAAAACAGCAACGTAATCTGGTGTTCTCATCGTAACACATCTCAGGTTCGTTGTAGACCATCTCTTCGCAAGTTTGATTGTTCCATACTATCCCTGGCTGGTCGCCTAATGGACAATCATCTGAAACAAACAAACCGCTAGTTAGAGCTATAATTCTCGTTTCAGGTGGGTGAAAGATTCAAGCAGCGACGTTGATCTCCATAATCACTCACTCATTCCAGTAATTATAATTATAGAATGTTAGAATATGTAGCTGATGAATTTTTCTTTATAGGTATTTGCCTGTTAATTTAACTGTTAATTTCACTTGGTTTTACTCACCCCTTACTTCAACCGCTGTATTCTTGAAAACACACCTTCCTTTTTCGCATACCTGTAATTACGAAATTAGAATGAGATGTTAATAGCGTTACATTTATACCTGTGTGTGTCCATGTTGTCTACAAGTAAATAGTTCCCATTTCATTGTTAACAGGTGAAAATGGTCTAAATTTCGCCATATTGACCTTCAGTTTGTAAATATTGATATGTTGAAAGTAGGTTTTGATTCATCCTCGCACCCCAGAGGTACGTATTACGTTAGCATTGCACGGTACCCCTGACTCACATCTAGGGGGAAACTCGCACAGTGTATAGGAGTTATAAATAGAACAATGATAGTATCTGTTTCATTGGATATACTTTTATGGCAATTTCTTCAGGAAAGTGATCTCGTTGGTTGGCGTGCAGTGCTAACGTAACCGGTGCCTCTGTGTTGAGAGGATGGGTTTGATTGGACTATTCTCAAGAGGGTTGGTCTACTGCGCATGCCCAAGAGCACCAAAACTGGTTTTACGAATTTGATACGAGTGTTACTGACCAATCAGATTTGTTTTTCATGCACGCAGACTCGGACTCGGGTGTATCAAATACGACCTACGTGTTTGTCACGGTTAATTACAGAATAGAAGTCGGCCTGACGGGAATCCTATTCTACCTACCTTCATATCACCGCATAGGAAACCATCCGATCCTTCATAGTTGTTGCATACGTCCTCTTTACCCTTGGTCCCGTGACACCAGATATTGCTGCATAGCGTGCCGTATTGACTCGAGGTTTTGTAGAAACTCTACAGAAAAAATAACACAAGAAATACTTACCACAAGACTTGCTATAATTATCACAAGACATGGTTTTTTTTTATTGAATATCCTCCGACGCGAAGATGCGCTGTCTGTACCGTGGCAATGCAGTAGTTACCAGCCAGTGATCGCAGGTCTACTGCAACATTTAGTCCTTATAAAAGACGTTTCTTGCCAATTTGTTCGATTCTTAGTGATTTTGTTTTACATTTTTGTTTACATGTAAAAATAAATCATAAAAAAAAATGGAAAAGGAATTGGCAAGAAACGTCTTTGACAAGACGTTATAAGAATGTTGCGGGTCATTTCTTGTCCTAAATTGACAAGTAAATATGTAAGTGAAATAATATTGAAAACGACTCTAAATCCCAATTCAAAAATACTATATTTAATTTAAAATGTGGATACCTACTGCAGTAGGCGTGGTAGTACCACAACAATCGCTCTCACAATCGGCTCACCGCGGGACACTTCTACTCTGCTTCAGTAAGCCAGTCCCGTAGGTTAGGCGAGTGTCGCGCTCAGACAAACTACATCCGCCAAAGCAACGAAACTTACATTCATGATTTACTGGCATGTATCGCCTACTGCCGACTCACCCTGCACAAGTAGGACCCCGGCGTCTCAATCAGCGCACACTGCTGGTCAGGTGTGTACAGTTCACCCATAGCCACCGTGTTCATGCTGACACCTTCTGATTCCTGGGTCGTCAGACACATCTGGCCAGTCCTGGTATCGGTGGTAAGTTTTGTCAAATGAATACAAGTGATTTGTGAACGGAACACGAAGACTCCTTAAAGTAACCTAGAGTCTTGAGCATGCTTTAGGAGGTGAATCTGGTGTATTATTATTATTTTTATTATTAGTATTAGTATTAGTAGTAGTAGTAGTAGTAGTAGTAGTAGTAGTAGTAGTAGTAGTATTAGTAGTAGTAGTAATATTATTATTAGATGAAAATATACCGGTAGATAAATTGAGGTACCGGATTAAAATAAATTAAACTGTAGATATTATTCGAAGCAATAGTAACGGTATCAGATAAGTCAAACTGTAGATATCATTCCAAGCATTATATTAGAGTTTGTCCTCCGCCTAGGAAATCAAATTTAAACAAATTAATTAAACAAACGCGCATTTTTCACATGTACTGGGCACCGTCTCACGAAGCATTCGTATCTACTATAAATAAATAAGAGATCGCATCGCTTTATATATGCAGCGATCTCTTAACGGGGCCAACAGACACTTACGAGAGGGTAATGCTCACGCAGTTATTACAGCGGATTCGTAAAATGGGACCAAGACGTGTCAAGTGTGATCGTTCACATCTTATAACAGACCACTATGTAAATACTTGTTTGCGAATGACCCTTAAAAGAAATCTGGGGTTACGAGGCTAAATGGACGCAAACGGGTGTTTGATATCTACAGGAAAAGACGACAGAAGGCAAATAGAGGATAATTATGATTAAATAAAGGCAAGGGTGGACAATCACGTCTGAACCACAGACCGACCTATCCGTAACATGGGCTGACTTTTAACATTTCCACATGGCGGGTATAAAAAACCACCCGAAGTCAAAGAGCTGCCATCTCTTCTCTGACAGCCGAATAGATCGCAATGAAGCTCACCTGGTTACTTGCCCTCCTGCTGGTTGGCGCATGCGCCGCACAGAGTGATGGCGATGATGGCAATGGTGGCAATGGTGGCAATGATCCCGGCAGCGGTGACGACGGCGGGGACGATGATGGCGGCATGGAGGATGATCTCTGTGAAGACGACGGTGTATGCACGAGAGATTCCGAATTCACGAGTATCATTAGCTTTTCATGGGGTACGTATATTTTATCCTTCAGTCTGTATAATAGTATTGCTAGCATACTAACATTAAATTATCCTTATTATGTCTAGCGAATATAATACATCTTGTCACTCATTTTCTCATCTCTTGTACGACTGAAATGCAATAGTTGTGAAACTCGAACGTCTAAAGGTCTGTACACACCAAAATCGCACGATAATCGCGATGTCTAAACGTGGCTCTTCTAGTCGTGTCTGGTGTTCAATACTTGTAACGCAGTCGGTGGTCCTATATATTTACGAAAAACACATGCTGTTCAGCGTATCCTTTCACGAAGATCTCCTATCCACTAAGATACCATAGCGCTCTCTTAGCAGTGCAATAGCTATCGGTAAAGAGAGTGATATGGTCTCTTAGTGGATACGAGAGCTTCGCGAAAGGATACCCAGTGTCGTTTTATATCATAGCCGGTTTTTAAAAATAAAAATAAGACCATTTTCAAGATATGAAATGCACTACCCGTAACTCTTTAAGTTCAAATGAATCTCCATGTGCTAAATAAGTTCGCATAGACCCACATGCTAAAGTCACATCTGGTGACCGAACCATTAAAACATCAGGGAGTGGCTATTTTTACGATCGTACGAAATCTTATAGGTTTATATAGTAGGGCTACGAACGTTCTCTGGCTAAGAATACCCACATCTGTGACAACGCAAACGCTATGCAGTTACAAACCACTGCTGAAAACATATCTCTTCAGTGTAGAGTGTATAAAAACTAGATTTCTACCAATACCCATGCACAAATACATGCGTCTGCGCATCTTAGTCAGGATACCATGGTTATAGTTAATATTTCGATGATCGTTTGATGTGATGTCTGTTAGACAAATATTCTTCAAGCAAGGCATGTCAAAGGTTGCCTAAATGGCTCCACCATTCCAGTTTTACATTTTATTGCACTCTGTATATCCAATATGTATTAGAGGACGACTTTACTTTCAATTCAGCAAAAGCTAAAACTTTGAATACATAAAAATAGGATTGTTATTTGATTTTACATACGTCTTGAACATTAATTGGATTTGATTACAGTTTTCCGCTTCGTTCCACCATGTCTAACCAGCATGCACTGCGTTTCCAGGTGCTATTGAAGAGCGCAGTAATACCGGACCTCACAGACGACGTCGGTCAGCCGACTACGGCTACAATAGTATGCCGTACAACGTCCCCAGCTCCTACGGCCCCGGCTACTTCAGCGGGTACCGCGGCTACGAGCAAGGCAGCTACAGATATCCGGTGAAGAAGGAGCACCGAAGCTTCCACTATACGGTTCCCCGACCCTCATACCACAAGTCATTCCGGGAGGGCAAGTGGCATCTGGACAACAAACACGTCGTCAAGAACTACTACAAGAAGGGCACGTACGAAGTCGCCAAGCAGTTCTTCGTCGCTCTCCCATTCGTGAGGATCATCCCCGTGAAGACCACCACCTCCATCGACTACGTCACCGAGCTGAGGACTTACTCCGGCTACAAGGCGAAGCTGTGCGAGCACTGCTATCACGGACATCCCCAGATCGAGCTGCGCAGCCTCAGCAGTCCGTCCCGCAACGTCATCCGCCGGTTCAACTTCCTGCCCGAGACCAAGAGGACAAGGACCGAGTACGGACACGCCAGAGTCGTTCAGACCGGGAACGCACACGTCAGCTACGACCAAGGAAACGTGTACAATGGCCAATATCTCAACTCCGCTCAGGTTCCCTTCTAAAAGGGAAGTAACTCTTACTTTGACTTCCGGCTTTTAGAAGTTCTACCATGACGCGAAGACTCAGTTTTGAATATATTGTAGACTGCATGGTTGTATTATGAACGGATCGAAAGGGAAACGATTTTTACCCCAGACCTAGAACTGATTATATGTCAACCCCGGAATTAAAAATCTTACCCGGTTGGTCTAAAGCTTGAATTACGACATCTTGATACAACGTGAAGATAGATTACATGATCAGGGCGGAGGGTTTTGAGTATGGCAACATCAACGATATGTCCCCGCTTTTAGCCTCTGTATAATAAACATCAGGGAATGAATCTTGTTCTGTTGTATTTTATTCTTGCTTCAAATGTTCCTGATGGCATTGCATTAATGGTTGACAATAATTAGTAGTTATGTGAATCGGGCCACCATTTCATGAAGCTCTAGAACAATATATACTAAAATACCATAGCGCTCTCGTGTATACTAGTATCTTTCACACGGATCACGAGAGCGCTCGTCGCTTAGTGTATACGATAGCTTCATGTAAAGGGTGCTCTAGTCCCTATTCTGAAAATATAACGTGGCTGTTATTTTCTAGGATTTTTTTTTTTTTTTGTTTAATTGATTTTTATTGTATTATTTTTATTGGTATGATTCCTTTATTTTGGACAACAGCTACATATGGATGATTGTTTTGCCTCCCCATACACTATTTCAGTAATCTTTCGGCTACGTGTAAATGGTGAGAGAAACGCTTGCAACAACTAAATACAGTAAGACCCATGGGTTACGGCGGTTGCGCATGAACAAATAATAACTTTACATAACGCATACAAATAGTGCAATCCCATCCCATCCTTATCCAAATGTGGAAATCTGCTCGACATGGTCACGTTACAGTGGCGCCCAACCTTGGGTTTTTGTTTTGAACACATGAGGTAAATAACACTTTGCAATTATTTGGCGAATGCCACTGCGCTATAGGAATACTAGCGTTTAGTGCAAAGCATTCAGTATTATTAGACACACCATTTCAGATAGAAATAGACTATCAACAACATGGAAATTTGCTTTAAAAAGTAATCAAATATATGAAATGTCATCGGTGTAGCATATTTTAATAACTATTATCGACATGGAATCCGAGCTCTTTTCTCTGCCTGCAAGTTCTGGGCAATTTGATATCCGATATTTTGATAATCTTGATATTTGTGTTAAAAAAACTGTGTTCAATGCAGCTAAACGAATGGTTTAGATTACATGAAAAGTCCCTTCAGGCATAGTTTAGCTAAAAAAATAAACATAATGGCGTTTAACACATTTTTTCTCAATTTATCTTCCGCCTCCACCATCATATTTATACGGTTGTTGCTTCACTCTGGATTTAAAGGCATACAACCACAGATTCCAGTAGGGGTGTAGCCGTATATTTGAGTAGTAAATGCAAACTAAATTCATTTGTAATACTTACCATCAAGTTTATATCGTCAAAATCCCTTTCGTCGAACTACATGGTGGGAAATTGATCTAGCAGTTAAATATCCCAAACGCTATAGATACTTAGAGCTACGTTCCTTTTATTCATATAAAAAAAATATGAAATTTGTGATAATTATCGAATGTTGTGAAATACTAGTAAGTACACCAATAAATAACAACCTCTGGGTGAACAAATAAAACGTAAGTAGTCTCAGATAAAAATTCGTTTGTCCATCATAATAGGTCAACCATCTGTGTTAGTCATCCTCTCACCCCAGAGGTACCTGTTACGCTAGCACTCCACAGGTACCCCTGGCTAACATCTAGGGGAAAAGCTGCGCAAAACTCCAACCAATGAGATCATTTTCCCGCTCAAAAGGTCTGGTAAATCATCCAATGAAATAGCATGTATCATTCATGCTAGTAAATTGCATTGTGGGTTATGTTATAATTATTTGATTGGTCACTGAAAATGGTTCTATTTTTAGCTCCTTGTCTGTGTAGCGCAGCTTTCCCCCTAGATGTCAGCCAGGGTTAATGTGGATTGTAGCGTAATCAGTAACTCTGGAGTACGAGGATGTCTCGTAGTGAGCCCTCTTATACATGGCTATCTGGGTATCGTTTCTGGAAGCTCTCGTATCTAAAACGAGACCATAAGCACTCTCGTAGCGATCTCCAATGCATGGCGCTCGTGAACGTACGAGAGCGCTATGGTCTCTTAGTGGATAAAAGACCTTCGAGAAACGATACCCAGACACTTATATGGTCTCGCAGTGGATATTCAAGAGCTTCGAGAAACGAGACGTTATTGCATAGTGCACGTCGAACGTTCCAATATATCTTGGACTTGGCATCATTTCAGTGCTTTCTCAATTACATCTCAGTAATTCAAATAAGACGCACTCCTACTACACCGAACCGCCTGGGTATCCTTACACGAAGCTCTCGTATCCACTAAGAGACCATAGCGCTCTCTTTGCAATACATTAGCTTTCGTCAAAGATAGCGTTATGGTCGTTTAGTGGATAAGATAGCTTCGTGAAAGGATACCCCGGCTGATAGTAGGTGATCATATGCGTAGGAGCTGATGGATAGTTTCCTGTTATGTCACATTTTTTTTTCGAAGTATGTTATGGTCTTGTACATGTTTATGCGTATGCTTAATCGCATACAGATTAATTACAAACGCACCTGGAAACAAGAATCCAATTATGATGTATAATACAGTAATATGATTGAATATTTTCCTCTGTAGTAAATCACATTGTATGAAATGTTATCACAGACTTAATTTAAAGGCGTACTATCACAGTCGGTTGACCTAGATCATGGTCAAACGAATTTCTATCTGAGACTACTTACGTTTGATTTATCCAATCAAAAGTTGTTATTTTACTGATGCACTTATTCCCCAACACTCAATATTGTATATGAATTTAGGTTACGAAGCATTAATTATCTTGTCTTTGATGCATTAGCTGATATGTGAAACAAACAGCGGTGACGATATTCTTTCGTCGTACCACTTTAGAGTTATGTTCCCTTGCGTTAATATAAATGAAGCAAACATACCTACAACCATATTCAGGTTGTTATAACCATTGCCTAAGTCCAAAACGGTTTGTTGAAATGGATTTATGAACGAACGTTATCGTGTGGTTTTATGTTTTAGTCGTACCACTTTTGAGTTATGTCCCCTTGGATTAATATAATGAAGCAAAATAAATTACGACCACATTTAGATTGTCAAAATACACGATTGTCGGGGTGCAGTGGTATTTTGTCTACCATACATCGGTGGGACGGGTTATGGAAGTACAAACATGATTTTATGCATGTCAAGTGAATGTCCTTTGCTAAGAACAACCAAAAACAACCATAAATATCTGTGATATTATGCCTTTAATCGCGTAATTACAGATTAATTATGAACGCACCTGGAAACAAGGATCTTATTATGATGTATAATGCAGTAATATGATTCAATATTTTCATCTGTAGTAAATCACGTTGGATTTCATATTGAATTATCTCACAGACTTAATTTAAGGTGTACTATTTCATCCACTAATGAGTGCTAGTTACTGGCCTGGAGTTAGCATAGACAGTGTTTACACGCATAACATGGTGTATGAGAAAGGTTCGTGGTACTGCTGACTAAATAATAATAATAATAATAATAATAATAATAAAATACTACTACTACTACTACTACTACTACTACTACTACTACTACTACTACTACTACTACTACTGCTACTGATACTACTACTACTACTACTACTACTACTACTACTACTACTACTACTACTACTAATAATAATAATAATAGTGTGCTTCCATGCTCAAAGGAGTGTCTAACGGTAAAACTGTTGTTTTTTTTTATTTGGGTTTTGAATCTGTTTAATGTTTCTAAGAGTTTTATGTGTGTTGCAATATCATTATGGACAGAGGACAGTAGCCACAGCGTAGAAGGATCTTTTTCCGTAATGAGAGAATGTACAGGGTTGTATTGAAAACAGCCGTTGACTAGTGCAATGACAAGGATAGTTCTAGTGATAATTCGGGCTGCCGTGTTCTGTAATTTTTGTAGCTTGAATAATGATACTCATTTACACATAGGCTAACTATTTTCTAAAATTCGTCATGAATAAATACAATTTATGCAGGACAATCCACATCTGAATACTACTGCACAAAGGAACCAAAAAAATCCATGTAATTTATACTTTGAAGAATGACATATAATGGCATGGTTCAACGCATACATAATTACATATGCCATTATACTGTGGATTGCCAAACTCGTGATAAAGTTTAACAATACCATATACCAACATTACAGATGATAGTCTACACAGGCCCGCTGACCCTAAACACAGGTACAAAAGCAGTTATTATGACTCATTATGATTCAACTCAATTATGTAAATAAGTGTAGGCCTATAATACACGGTTACCAACGCGGGTTGACCGTGTTCCCGGGGGCGGATACAGCATGGTGTGCGTATGTACGTATGAATGTGTGTGTGTGCGTGTGCGCGTGTGTTTACGTGTATGTGCGTGTGTGTACGTATATGTGTGTAGGCCCTACACGTGTGTGTGTGTGTGTGTGTGTGTGTGTGTTTGAATGTGTGTGTGTGTGTGTGTGTTGTGTGTGTGCATTCCCCGCCCCTTTTCTGACATGACAACTAATTCGTTTTCTTAAAATTAATTCACAACGTTGTACAAAAGAAAAATCGGTAAATACACTTTTTCAAATTAAGTAGCTCCCACCTTTTGACTACGCTCCCTGAATCCCCGTCGACATTCTGTATTCGGACGTCATTAGTATGTTAATAGTGAAAATCATGTATTAATGGATGTACACTAATACTTACTTAACTGGTAGAAGAGCTGTCTATAAACCCACTGTTAGCACCTTATGGCCTACTGTCCGACGTACGTTATATATGGCGTGCGTCATATTATCATGACGTCATCATACAATAAAAATACATAATTGCCTATATCTCAAATGGGAAACATAATTATTATAGGACACTAACCGAGCTTCCATGTCGTATTATATGTATGCCCGAGTGACATAAGGGAGAGAGAGAGAGAGAGAGAGAGAGAGAGAGAGAGAGAGAGAGAGAGAGAGAGAGAGAGAGAGAGAGAGAG